>MU388951.1:0-109428 GCA_022578795.1 Xylariaceae sp. FL0255 | reverse complement strand
ATTAATTTATAAAATATATATTATAATAAATATATTAATATTATTTTTAAATATTTTTATATTAAAATAAATATTAAATTATTAAAAAATAAAAATATTAAATATATAAAAACTATTAAATATATTTATAAAATTAAAGCTAAAAAAAATATTATTTACTATAAATAAATAAAAAATAATATTATATATTATATATTTTAAATTTAAAATTTAATTAATTTTTAAAATATCTATAATAATTAAAATAAAAAATCAAATAATAATATTAATAGTAAAAAATAAAAAAATATTAATATAAAAAATAAATATAATAAATAGTTTAATAATAAAATTTTTATAAATAAAAAAATCGGCAATGTTTTAAATTAATATATTAATTATTATATTTATTTTACGATATTTTCTATTTTATAAATATTTAATCGATAAAATTATTTTATAAAAAAGCTAAAAATTACTAAAAATTCTATTAATTTTTTATATTAAATTATTAAAACAATAATTAAAACATTAAATAAATTTATTTCTATAGAAATATTCAATTTTCTTTCTAAATAATTAAGCAACCCGACCTAACCTAAAAAAGCCCGGCCTAGAAAAACCCGACCCAGAAAAACCCGACCCACAACCCAAAATGGGTACCCACGGGCGAACCCTACCCAATACCAGAAGGACTCCGCTTCTGGCTGATACTGTATGGTAAGAATCGGCCCCGTGCCATATCTCCTGTTAAGAGACAAATCAGTATCATCGGCACCCACTCACCACTTCGCATATCATAGGTTCAGCACACCTTGTTATATCGTCTTTTCTTTTCTCTGGAGACCGACCCAGATCACACCTGACGCATCCGATTTCTTCTCTACGTCTCACTCCCGGTGCTATCTCATGAGACCGTGATCCACAAGACTCGATAATCCACCAGACTACGTGTCAAACTCTTTCATATTCCACGCCCATTATGCCAAATATCACGGATCTTCCATGCGAGATCATCGCGGGTGTCCTACGAGAGCTGGATGACATTCATCACCTTCGAAATGCAGCCTTGAGCTGTCGTCATCTCCATTCGGCGTACAAAGAATATCCCAGTTTGGCAGTTGACGTTCTAACTTCCAATGTCAACCCAGCACTACTTCCTTACTCGGTCGCATTATGGGAAGCATCAGGTTTATCCAGGCCCCGAACGCACAACTCCATCAAGCAACTGCTCGACACTTTGTATGACGAGCCTCGGGCTCTGACGGAACGACTTCGTCACATGCCAACCCCAACTGTTCTTTGGATGACTCACCTCCACGGTCAGATTGAAACTGTTGCCAACGAGTTTGCATCTAATGCCTGGGGCAAACTCGAAGAGCTTACGACACTTTCGGAGTACATAGACGCGGACTTAGCTAAGTACTTGAACTTTATAGTTCTTCTAAGTTTTTATAGGAGGCCCGTGGAAAAGGAACCTCACCTTGGTCCGCCCGAGATCCTCTCCCTGACTTCGTCGGAACAATTCCGTTTGCACCGTGCGTTTTATCGAGTTGGGTTGACTCTACATCTCTTCGGCGGAGAGGAAATTGGACAAGGAGAGTACAGCAGCCCCAACGAACAGATTGAACTATTCCTATCCAGGCACCCTCCGTAAGTAAACGAGCAGCTTTGGTGTGTTCGAGACTATCTCCAATACTGGTCCAGAACTCATGGTAAAACGCTGTACAGTTTGGCATCTTCCCAAATCCGAGATCTTCTGGGCACAGTGGGTGAGCAATCTAGAGATTCGTCGTTACTCGAAGTCCTTAATACGTCAACGGAGCGTCAGTGCAAAAGTTTCACGGAGGACTCCACCGATGACGAACTGAAAGCTCTGGAACCAAGGCCGAATACTGAAGACACCGACTTGGGGCCATTTTGTACCTGGAAGTCGGTCTTCACGTTCAAGGACCATCCAAGGGCGCGCTGGGCTTTCAAATTCAACCATTTCAACCGCGATTGCGCCTACGTCTTCTGGGATTTGGCGCGTGTTGAACGCCACAACTTGCCCAAAATCTTCAATGAGATCTGGCAATACGACAGTATATGATTAGACACAGCCACCCGAAATCACTCATGAGTAGGGGAATGAGGGCTTACTCGTGGGCTACCCAGGAGGGGCTGTATTGGGTGGGCTCTGGCTATATGATAAATAAATAGTGCTGTTACGACCACTCCTCGCTGATGGCTATTCAGAAAGTGTGAGCTAGGTTGCTCAAGCGACTTCTCACAAAAGGATCTCCCCTCCCCGTAATAACCAACTTTACTTAAAGTCTACATGCATTTCCACCTCATAGCTGTTTCTCGGGCCCATTCTAGCATCGCGGAGCGGGCACCGAGGGAAAGGTAGACACATTCACTAGACCGCTCTATATGACTTCCAAAACAAACGAGGTGCTTATGTGATGCTTATATGATACGTGCTAGTCATTGAGCTCTAACAACCACTCGTCCTAGGTTTTATCCGCAGGAAGCCCCAATAATTCAAGTTCCTGCTGCCCGCGTTCTATTCCTTCATTATCAAACACAGCGTGCATATCTATCTCTTTCATATTGCCCTGGATCTTCAGACCATGTTTAATTGCCACATATCTTTCTATATCCTCTCTACTTTCAAAATAGGAGTCTACCAAGTTCATGCAAATATTCCAGAGGAACAGATAGATAGAATCTGAGGAGTTCCTTATAAGTCGGAGAAAGATTTCCTGTAACTTAGGTATGATAAACGCTTCGCCGTGGACCAGGATGGAGGTGGTAGCCCTGTGCGCTGTGTGGAACCGGACACCATGAAATTTCTTGCCCTGAAGTCCTGTCCATAGAAAAGAGTGGTTCACAACGAACTGTGTCTTTGGAATGCTATCAATGGGGACACCAACAAGGCCGCACTGCAAAAGCTCTCTTAAAGACCTTGCCGGCAGCAAACAGACCAAAGGAAGTCTCGTATGTAGATTGACGCTATGATGGATGTCTGGCGCCTGGTTTCCAGGTATTGATTTACAATGGATACAACTCTCCAAAGATGAGAGTGGGTGGGCGTGATCCGAGACTTCGTGACGATATCCTCGATGATCATCTGGATGTATTCTACTTGGCCATACTGAAATAGGGGTAGTGATTACGTAAGCACTTATCGCGTTGCATTTCAGTATAGTTAGCCTAGCTTTAGCAGGGTGGCAGACCTAGAGTGATCAACCGCCAAGGAACCTACAATTTAATTTCGCGCCGAGCTTTCTCACATATTAATTTCCATGTATAAGTGTTCAAATCACAAGAATTCATTGATTTTCCAATTCATAGAGTGGTTCAGGGGCTTGCGCACCTCACCTTTGAGAGGTGTAGGTTTTGTTGAAACTTGAGCCCTCAACTCGGACCCCGATTTCAATACTACCTACCTGCTGGGAACTGGGTGATTCCAGTGACACAGGGAACAGATTGACCGAAGGAATCAACAAAAATGGTCAACAAACAGGATCAAAAGAGATCTAGATGCAGTGCTGGGGCGGCGAAAGATGATGACAATCCACAGGCTGAACATCCACTCTGTTCTGAATGAACGTGGCCATATAAACTAATTCGACTTGAAAGGCGTGTCGTTGGTTTAAGGCAGTTTCAGACCATCGGCAAAGATAAAAGAAAGAGAAAAAAAAAAAAAAAGTGCAGTCTCATCCGTTCGACGGTACTTGATCTCCAATAGAATAGTCGCGGTAGTGGAATGTACCGTCCAAAAGTTTGTGCAAGTGTACAAATCGGGTGGTATTATTTTCCTTCTAAGGTAGTCTCAATACAAGATAGTTCATCTATCTTTAGTTATTTTCTTTCGTAACCATTCACAATAAAATATCCAATAAACACATATCGAGTTACTGTTCTATGATTATATTCAAAAAATGTCGGCGTGTTCGGTAACCAACAATGACGGTTACATGAGCTTCTGATAGGTTCACAGCAAGGAGAAGAAAGCCATCATTGTTACCGCCTAGGCAAAAACGCGTGCAATATCTGTTACCACCATAGTCAAATTTCCAAAGAAGCATGGTTCACACGAGGTTGACATGCTGGAGTTCTACTCCTCGCTGCTCCAGAAAACTCCGAAGGGTATCTGGATCAACATATAAATATGCCGCTCCGCATCCCTGTTCGATCAACTTTCGATGGTCCGAGAGATCGACACCCAGGCTTTCTAGTGGTTCTAGTCGAGGATCGTAATTGCTTCTGACAGCAGTTTCGGTGTTTACAAACTCATAAACCCTCTCTCGGAAGTTAAACTGACGTTTGATCGTTTCTGGGAGAGGACCCAGCACAGCCTCGCCATCCGAAACCCCATGCATTCGGCATGGCCCGATCACGAGATGGTCTGATTCTCCAGTAGGCCGTAAGATCAGAGATTGAAAGCAACCCATCAAACTCCATACCTCATCTCCGACCTCCGTGTTGTCAGGGCCAAGGCCAATCAGACCTGTAAGAAGTCAGTAATGTATTTTACCTAAGAAATTGAAATTTACTTTGAAGTGTTCAAAAGAATGGCTATTTGTTCGCAAGTACATATACAAGACGTACCATCTGCTGAAGATATAAGCGAGCGCCCATAGCCAAAGCTGCAGATCGCGCCGTAAACAGTTTGGAGCTCCTCGTCCGCATTTGCATGTTCATTTTGTGCACCAGAGTCTCCAACGAGACCATCTCCTAAGGCATCGTATATCCCTTGGAAAATACTAGTTGCAACATGTTGTTGTGGGTAAAAAGCCAGTTGTTTATCCACAAGAAGGTCGCCACACAAAATTTTCACGTATGCATCCAGTACACTTCCGCCTGCAGGATATGGGTCTTTCAAGGGGCGTTGTTCTTTTACCAGGAGAGCCCGTATGGCAGGGGGTATTTCGAGCGGAGAGTTGCTTACAACCCTAGGGAAAGTAGTCAAGGTTACCTTCGCTATAGTCACGGTGCGGATGCCCATGATTTCGTAATTTTCAGCGTCACCTAAGTGGGTCCATGATTTGACTTGACCCGAAGCCATACGTGGGGCGAATTCATCCCAGGCAGATGGTTTGTTTGACCAATCGGGCACCCAGCTTGGCGAGTCCCATTTAGGTGAAAATCGGCACTGAGTTAGGATATCCGAGTCGTTCCAGAGGTCGAAGTACGCCAGTACAGCGCTTTTGTAGACTTCTTGAATAGTATTTGTATAGTCTGGCTTGATTCGCTCCTACAAGCCTTTATCGAGAAGGCCTCGCATTGCATAAATGTAATCCCGCGGATCTGTGCATTGCCCGCTCCCGAGGCTCCGCAGACCTTGAAGGTAAACCAGTCTTTCGTGAGGGTGGAACAGTACTTCTCGCGCTCTAAGCAGCGCTTCCAAAAGCGACGGTGGACAGCCGGTTTTGGAATCCTCCAGGAAAACCAGATAAATACCGCAACGGAATGTGTGCCAAGGCATGCTTGAAGAACCGCAGGTAAGAATGACCCGGCTCTGAGCGGCTCGAAAAACTTCTTGTCAGACCCAAAGTCTTCCGAACCACTCTCGGCGAAGAAGATGCTCCAGAGTCTGCACTTCATTGGTAGTAAAGGGAGCAGAAGGGTTTGGCAGAATCGTAATGTCTTGGTTCGGGGCATCGCTCGAGGCCTTACACTCGCCTGTGATCCAGTCAGCATCAACTTGCGTACCAAGGTCTTGTATCAGCCCCAATGCATGTTCGCTTTCATGACTTCCTGGGCCAAGCCAGATTATTACTTGTGAAGCGTGACCAAAGATCTCCCCCATCATGGCCACTTGGGTGCCTTTATGGATATCATCCGTCTGACCAATGCATAGGGCGTCAATCCAGACATCTCTCGGCTTTATTTTAAGTCGAAGCTGCTGTAATGCCGAAAGGAGGTTAGACCTTACTCCTAAATACTCGCGGCGGATAAGGGGTTTGTCCGAGTCAGGCTCTCGGTGGCCGATCATGATTTGAGCCATGTCTGCCTCGGGTGGACCCCAGGCATACGACAGCGCTTCATAGTCTGGCTTCTGGTTCATATCGAATCTCTCAAATCTCATTATAACTTGGATTGCGTCTCCAGCGGTGCCTGGTTGGAGTGTGGCAATGCGTATGTGATTTCTGCCTTCGTCCGGAAGCTTCTCATATTGATATCGCTCCAATCTCGATCCTTGATATTGCTGCATCTTCCTAGGTTGCTTATAGGTAGATGAATTTGCTCTAAATCTCATTAAATGTTGGGGGTTTGGCTAGTCCGATTATTGGTGACGGCTCGAATAAGGTGAGTAAAGAAGAAAAGGCTAGGAAGAAACTGTCACGGTGAAATCGACGCCGATACCACCAATGTGGTAATACCGGTCCATATCCACCGCGACAGAAACCATATTCTTCGCCGCCGAGCCCATAAACTGCATAAGTACCCCACTTGCCAACCTGAACTATGTAAGTGCATAAGTAGGGGAGGGGAGGGGTCCGAGGGGACATGGAAAAAAGCGCAGGGATAATAGGATGTATCGCCCCCAAGTTTCGTCGGCGGTGTTTACGGGCTGATCACTCCTGGCCAGGTCATGTAAGCATCCTATTTTACCAAAAGTACTCTGAGGAAATTTTTGTTGTGGTAAATCTAACAACCTCAAGTTAGAACTTTCATATAGGAGCTGTGTCACTTAGCTGTAGTATCTCTGCTGGCTAGAACACACCATATGGTTTACAGTGAGTATTCAGATTCCAAAGAATTCAATTCATATGTTATATTCGGGACAGTCACACTACACATATACATTGTAGTAGACTCTCCAGCCTGTTTGCAAGAACTTGAGTTATGTAGCCCTTGCAACTTTGTCCCGTCTCGGAAACATACGAAGAACGGGTGAAAGTAGCCTCCCGCCGGCGCCGTGTCGAACCAGCATATGTACAAAGTTAGCTGCCAATTCCAGGACACCTAAACATCGAAGAGATAGCAAAATGAGAGCTACCCTTTCAATTATGGCTGGCCCTAAAGTTCTTTTCCGTCACATCCTCGTACGTCTTTTGGCAATCACAATTGCTCTACAGATACCAAGGCCAAGGTGGCCACCAACTTGGAGATACTCGGCCAGGATTCTCAGCTCAGTGTGGCCATCAGCTTCACAGCTCGACTTATCTGGGATAGTTCTACATAGTGACCGCTGAAATCAGCTAGCATTCAGACTTGGGTCTGTCATTGATGATTGGGGTATGGGCCAAGTATTCTAGATTCTAGACATACCGAATACCCTCTCTCCCCCCCTCCTCTCTTTTTCTCTTTCTTAGTTGTTTTTTACTGCCACTTGCAATCAACAGAAATGATCGTGCGGTAACTGCCATATACTGACTACTCGGTTGGACAACAGGGGAAGAACTTGGCACTTAGAGAGTATAAGTATGACTTGTTGTTTTACTAAGCTTAGTATATCGGTTGTTTCGCATGCTAGAAACTGCTTTTTCTATTGGAAACATGTACGACAAGAGACATTCACAATCTGGCCGAAATCGCTATTTCTCAGAAAACGGCCCTGGTGAAGAGCAGCGCCGCCGGAGAGAAACAAAAAGGGGCTGTGCTGAGAATTGCTCGATCTAAACTTGGCTCAATACAAAAGAAAAAAAGAAGAAAGAAAAAAAAGTTCTGACTGAACAGTGAAGGGAACATTTCCTTCTAGCCATATGTTATCGCCGCATATGCATTTGCGTTACGGGTGAATCACAAATGGCATAGACGGTGTACAAATCCTTAGATTAGTGTTAAACACAATAGATATTGAAGTACTGGCATATACAAGAAATACCGCTGAGCCACTCTGTGAAAGCATCGGGCATCTAATAGTGGTCACCAGCGGTATGTAGGTGTATGTGGGGTGTATGTCAGACATGCAACTCGTATGGATCTCGAAATTATACCAAAAACGAAGAAACTCTGCTTTTACGCGTGCCGAATCGGACCAGCCTGCGTACACGTTTCTGCTGATGAGACAAGTTCATCGGCTCAGATCTTTCAACCTGGAACAGGTCTCTACGAATCCTTGAAGTGCTATTTTAACTGTAGTATATTGATTCTGGCTCCTCAAAGCCCCCTATCTACCAAGGGGGCCCGAGAAAAACCAGCAGCTCAACTCTAACGCATAAAACTACAGATCACGTTTCTTGCGGAAGTGGACAATTCAGAGTAGGCAGTCTTGAAGTGCATGTTAAGCTATGTCTAATAACATTGGCAGTAGAAAACTACAATTAAAGGCTTTACGTAGTGCAAAAATTACAGCATTTGCATACCTCTGTGTACTAGCCCAAGAGGAGGTGAAAGAACAGAAGATCAGGAGGTTAACTGTACCTAATCTACGTACCTAGTTTACGTGGGATTACCTGGCTTCTATGGTTGCCATCTCTGTCCACATCCCCTTTCCGTTAGCTCGCTGCATTAGCTTTTCGAGAGTCTTCAAATCTCAATAAAAATGTACTCAACTATGAGTATGACTTTTAGTCGGATCCGACAACTCTGAGAAAGAAGTATAAGTGGGCGAGGAAATGAAGCTCATATGCACTGTCGATGGAAAGTTGTCATACAGCCCTTGACACAAGTACAATTCGACTATTATTGCCAGAGAATGGATGACGCTTAAGCTGCTTGAATGCGTAAATGTAATTGATGATAAAGGTTTAGGTGTCTTTGTTTCTATAGGATTACCCAAAATTGCACATACACTGTGATTAGGATAAGGTGATTATAGATGAGAGTCATGCTAGTTGCTGTCCTGGAGAGCATTGTCATGCAAACTGCTTAATGTGATACCACTTGCCACTTTATGGAAACTTAACAAAGGATGATTATCATAAACCTAGGATGTAAAATGAGAGCAGCAAAGAGTTAGAACGCTCTATCATGCTGTTTGAAGATACATTGCCCCCTTACCCTTTTTCACAAAAAGCGTTAACCTACGCATCAATGATTGAAACACGTGAGCCCAAGACCTAGGTCAAGCCAGTTCTGAGTTTGATGCGAGAGATGAGTAATATTGATACAGCCATCTTCAATCATATGTACCACGTGACGAGGACAAGCGCTACAGACCAACATGCCATACTAAGAACTAACTCCATAAACAAGAACTAACTCCATAATAAGAAGGCCATTCCCTGACATGCAAATTTGAGAACTCAAAGTTGAAACACAATAGTAATCCAAACTTCTAAATGCCGCGAGATCTTAATACCAGAAACTAAATGGAAGGGGTATCTATATCATCCGTTCGAGCGACGCACTCTCATCCGAAAGCCTCAAGGGCTCTTCGTACTCGCCCCGGGCCCATGCTTGGACTCCGAGCGACTTCAAGCGCTGCGAGAGAAGGCTCTCAGCGACGGTGTTACCACCGTATCCCACATCACCTTTGCTCAGTTTGTTGTAACGATCTATTTGCCCATCATAGCCATCCCAGTCTGAGAGATTGCTTGAGTTCTGTGTCGTAGGCCGACTAGTTTGGGACGAATCGTCGGGCGATTGAAGTGGAAATAGGGGCAAGTTGGTCTCATCCTTGATGCGCATCGTCTTCTTCCCACTGTCTGGGAGCCTGAAGGGAATAGGTTCGACAGGCGCCTGGCTTGACCCGAAGCTGAACGAGAAGGGTTGATGATGAGGTAAGCTGGGCGGCTGCGCTAGGTCCTCATCCACATCGAACACTCTACTTGAACCATTGAAGTAAAAGCCTGAACTTCGTCTCCTGAAAGCCGTGTCGGCTACTAAGCTCGCACCAGGACCCGTGCCGCTCGAAATGGGCGGGTGCATTACCCGAATGGGTTTGTATGATGTGAAACGGGGCTCCGGCAAAGTAATCTCATTCTGGAGTCGCTCTTTGCCGTCAGGCACGCGGTTGGCGAACACTACTCGAATGCTTTTATACAAGTAAAATCGACCTCGTGATGGACAACAGATATGTAGGTGCACCAGGTATCGCAAGACGGGCCTATTGGAGGCGGAGTCTTTCGTCAAGTCAGGCAAGTTGTTGATAATTGGACCATCAGAATAACAGCGCTGGCGTACAAAAGTTTTTGTACCCGGTTCCATTCCCGTAAGGTCGTATGGGATTAGAAACAGCTTGACCGCCGTTTTATTAGGATTCTTGATAATGATTTGAATATGTCCCTTTTCGGGAATACGATAGCTGCCGCCAAGTGGAGCTTTCAACGAACTAGGGCCGCGTTTCGCTTCGGAGACCCGATAGTTCCGAACAGATGTTGCTTTCGGCGAACCAGATCTCTGTTTTGTCTCTTGAGACCAATCCGAAAGCAACTGGTTATGACTCGTCATGCCTACCATTTCATCATCAGCATCCATTGCATTTCCTGCCGTCGCTCGCCGAGCTACATCTCTGACTTGCGCTTTACGTTTGGATCTTATATTCTCCTCTTGATTAGGTAGACCATTTTCGAGATCGATCAGTCCAACATAAGGACTAGGGCCATCGTCGTCTTTGATGCGCCCATGAGATGAGCTGGCATAGCTGTAAAAGACGGCTGGAAACGGCAAGGTGACGTGAGGCGGGCACCTGAGACTAGCTTTGCATTTATCTTTTCCAAGCACCCCGATTTCGGCCAAGAAGTCAAGAGGTTTCGAAGGAGTGGTTGACATGCGCCCACGTAGTATACTCTCCTCATACGAGCCAACCATCGATGCATGAAGCGGCGACTGATCCGAGCCAATTGAAGGGCGCCTCGGTCGTGACAGCGCTGGGGACTGGGGTGAAAAGCTGGATTTGGAGAAGATAGGTGCAGATGTCAAAGACCGGCGAGGCTGATGCGCTTGATAAGGAAAAGTTCGCTCTTGTCGAAATGAGGGAGGATGTCTGTGAACGGGATTAGGAGAGTAGCCATAGGATCCTGGGCGAGAAGAGTTCAGGGTGTGTCGTCGGGATTGCCGAGGTAGGCTCGACCCGATTTCGATACCTCTCATTGGGGAGGGCAGTTCCATGTAATCATCGTAGCTCTCAGACTGAAATAATGGGCTCGTTGGAGGCTTGTAGGCAAAATTTGCTGATATGGACGAGGATAGTGACGAGAGTGCCGATCGCACGGAGTCTTCTGTCCTAATTGCCAAAGGTGTCCTCCTCTCGAACTGCAAGGGTGCGAAGTCCCTCGGAGGAGAAGTTGCCAGCCATGGGAGCCCATTTCCGCTAAAGTCAGGTCGTATTTGGGCCTGAGAAGGGCCCTCGTCGACTTGTGACTTGTCTTGTGTGAAATCTCCACTATGTAGGGCTGAACGAGGCCGGTCGATTTCCATCCCATGTTGCCATCTTCTCTCGTCATCTGTGGTTTTCTCGGGGGTTATCGTAGGAGCAGGTAATAATTCTGGTGAGGTGGGCGATCGTTTCGGACTTGGGCTTCGTGGCTCAGAGTTTTGTTGGTTCCACGCGGAATGGAACTGCTGTAGTACAACCACGCAAACTTAGCTACAGTTCCGTTCCCGACAAGCACAGATGGAACGGTTAGAGGGGCGGTGCTCACGTGTCGATGAGGAATCCAGGTTGGGCTCTCTCCTCTCTTTATTCTCTCGATCAAATCGGCACGGTCAGTGCAGGTGTTACTATGGTCAGAGGTAGCACGGTCAGGTGGTGTGTCGGGTAATGGCCCTTCACAGAACTCGGTCCTGATGCTCTCTTCGGACAATCGCCTGGGCGGTGTGCGGGCTGACATTTCAACATGGACGTTAGCGGACTCCCTCCGCTCCGTACCCCGGTCTAGGTGGTGCTGAAAACTGGGCATGCCGCATTTGCACAGAGGCGGCGACGAGCAAAAGAAGAGCTAGGGAAGTGAGGAGAAAACGAAAAAAGAAAAAAGAAAAAGCAAAGGAGGAAGAAGGATTCGCTAGTCGAGAGGGTTCATAGAAACGGCCGATGCAGGGACAACGAGAAAGACCAATGCACCTGACCAAATCCGCCTGTTTTAGGTGCGAATTGCCGATGGAATGCCCGGGTCAGCTGGAGATAGTTGGAATACTGAAGAGAATGCTACCCGAAATTGAGGGGTTTAATGGACAACACTGCTCTTGTTTGTCCTTCTTTCAGTTCCTTGTTCAAAGTCAACAAACCGCCTTGAATGGACGTTGGTCAGGCGTTGAGCTATTGGGGATCGGTGAAACATGACGATAATATGCGGATGAGTCAAACAGCAGCGGTACGGCGTACGGATTACGGATTATACCTAAATGAGACGCCACTGGACAAGGCTAGCGTCATCATTACAGCACCGGAAAGCACCACTTGGCGTCCTCTGCCGTTCCTTCCGCCTACCGATGCGGTGGGGCTATCTCCCTACCTAACATTAGCCTGAGCGGTCAATTTTCTTCGCCCGTCCCTCTTATTTAGGTACCCGACACGGCTGTCGCGAGTTTCTTGTCCACTTACTGGCAAAAGGTCAAGTTATATATTCAATATCACACAGGTATTCATCACATAAAGTCGAGTTCACACAGCGATGCTCTGTCCTCCAACATGGCTTACACCGGGTCTCAACATGCCTCTATTCTTGTGCAGCAAAATGACATCAGCTAGACCCAGATGGATCCTGATGCCGGTGAAGGAGCAAACGCCTCGGACGTCTGCATTATTGTCTGAATGCAAACCTAGCTGGTTCCAAGATAACAACCCATCAAATCATGGCTTTGCTCATTTGCTTTCACTTCGCTTCTGTGGCATCGCGGTCCACCCGCGCTATGAGCATTGTGATCCAAACGATATAGCCTGCCAAGTTTTCAATGTCTTTTTGGCTTACTACTTTGAACATCCGTGAGTCGTGCCATTGACATCAACGCTTGCCTAGACCCCACGCCGAGCCACCACATAGTCTTGTCTGCAGGATTGCCCGTTCTAGTGTGGAAAACTATGTAACCCTTTAACCGTTTACATCAGCAAATCTGATAGCGTTGACGCATGTGTGCCACTGGTCCTGCAGGTCCCAACAGTTGCTGCCGCATAAGTGCTTATGAGGCTGCTTCTTAGCTGAGTCTCGCTTCTCATTCCACGCTGCTTACTTACTTCACCTACACCCGCAGGCACTCTAGTTACCGCCTGTTGATAGAGCGTTCTCGACAACATCTGCGGATGCGGGGATCAAAATCCGAGTCCCACGCCTTGTCATCCAAGTATGAGGACCGGCCAGAAGATGAATGAGTAACACAGCGTCACAAAAAAATGTCTGACGATTGGCTGATCGCTCGACAGAGTTTCCACCTCTGAAGTACAAGTACATTGACATACAGGTGATTCAACTGACATTTAAAGGACAAGCCAGCTCAAACCCCATCCCCTCAACGGCGATGTGTTCGTACCATGTCCATGATTAGACAGGGCATATTGTTCCACATCTACCGCCTACACTCGACGAGATCCTTAGCATACGCTATGGCTAAGTCTCATACAAACCTTTAACCTTTCCTCTTGATCCCTCACTTCCCCAGATCCACATCAACTGAAGCAACCACACACTTGGCCATAGCGTACGCTAACTACGTCGTCGAGTGTAGGCGTTAGCGCGAAGGGTCCTCAGACGCCACACGTTACCACAGATCAACTGAGAACTTTCGGCGATCTAGTATCTATGTGGGCCAGCAGTGACGATATTCCAATTTCTGCATGACAAACTTTCACTGCGCTATCGAAAACACCTATTACTCTCCACCTTCTCGCCCTGCATCTATCTTGAAACGGCCAGAAATTCTGATGTTGGTACCTTAAATTCCCGAAAATGATCTTTAAGAAACCACATACAGGTGTGTTCCTGTTCAATGGTAGTTAATAAGATAAGCCCGCAAGGGTCATCCTCTTCAAGCTTTGCGACAACCATAGATATCCTCGCGGATCTCATCCGCGCCAGGATTCAGGAGACAGGCAAATAGCGTTGTGAAACTATGCAAGCCAAGCATGATGGCAGCCTCGCATGCATACACTAACGAAAGGGGTTATGACGCTAAAATGCCCCCTTGCCACAACTGAATCAGCGTTTTCCATCCAGCCGGCGCTCTATCACGGAAGACCTAGTTCGGCAGTTGCACTGCAAAAGTACCCGCTGGACACTCTGTCGTGGTGGACGGATGTAACGAGACGCGATGTGTGATGGTCCAAAGCGCCAATCCACCTCTCGATCACTTATATAATGGCTCGACCAGATCTGGGTGGTCGCTCACCTACCTATCTTGCCTTCCTGGTCTCTTCCCACCTATCGACTTGAGCTTCTAGTCTTTTATAGATATATATCCTATCTCGTGTGAGATACATATGCTAGAATTTCCCAAAGCCGAAGCGAAATACCACCTCCACCAAGATGACAATCGACACACCCGTCCAGCAGCAGCAGAAACGCCGTTACTGGCTTCTGACCGCACCACGCACAGCTTCCAACCTGATGTGCCGGATCCTGAATCTCGAGGAGCAAAACACACGGCCAGCCAAGCAAGGCGGTGTCTTCTTCTTCCCGGGCGTCATGCCTCGCGCCGTACTGGCGGATAGATCGCAAAAGGACTGGACGGAAGAGCAAAAGACGAAAGTAGCCGCGGGCCAGAAGCTCTCATTTGAGCTCATGCAGCAGCACATCGAGGCCGCTGAACGTGACGGCCAGGTGGTCTTCATCAAGGAGCACGTCATGTTCCTCAACGAGCCGATGTATGAAGAGCAGTATCTGCATGGCGAGAACGGCATCGCTGCTACTTTCACCGAGCCCCCACCGACGTTGCCCATGCATGGTGTTGAGAATCCCACTCGCTCGGCTTTGAACATGACTTCTCTGCCTGACGAATTTCTCAATACCATGTCCCCGACGTTCTTGATTCGTCACCCTGCCAGTAAGGCCCCCACATTGCTATGTCTGAGCAGGCATGACGAGGCAATACCAAGAGCTGTAATACCTTGTATACTAACCCTAAACCCAGGCCAATACCCCTCGCTCTTCCGCACAAGCCGAGAAACGGCCAACGGCCCCATAACAATGCGTCCCGGCTCCGAGCCCCTGAAAACAGAGATAACCCTCCGCTGGACACGCGCCCTCTACGACTACTACGCCAACTCGCCCTCCACCGCCTCTCTCTTTCCCATAGTCCTGGAAGCAGACGACATCATGCGGTATCCCGCGCTAGTAGCCAAATACGCGACCCTCTCCGGCCTCGACCCTTCCAAGCTCAAGTTCACCTGGGACGAAGCGACGCCTGATCAAGTCGCCAAGTTGCCCAAGGTCGAGCAGCGCATGCTGAGCTCGCTGAATGCTAGCAAGGGCATCGATACCAGTAAGCTGTCGACGGGAATCAATATTGATGCCGAGGCAGTCAAGTGGCGAGAGGAGTTTGGCGAGGAGGATGGACGCAAGTTGGAGGGGTGGGTGAGGGATGCGATGGATGATTATGAGTATTTGCTTGCGCGGCGGATGACGCTGTGATCAGGAGAGGGGAAGAAGGGGTATAGATCGAAGCGGTCAGACAGTGTTCCGTCGCAATGAATGGATGACCTGTGTTCAAATCGTGTCGATTGAATACGAGAAAAATTTCCGAGCCACTGTCGATATCAGCTTATCAACGTAACACTACTCGCACCAAATACCACGTGACCTAGGAGAGTAACGTGGAAGAAGCAAATACAGAACTCGTATATGCCTCCACGCACCAGTTAAATGACCGAAAACAATGAGGTTGCACAGGTAGGTACATACCTTGTAGCATTGAATACATCAAATTCGCAATGGGGTCGCCTCTTTCGAATATCAGCAAAAGTAAAGTCCAACATGCGTGTAGTAAAGCACTACACACGCACCATGCACTTTGTACCCAGGTGTACAATGATATTCTATTCATCACTAGACAGACTGTGTCGCTACCCCCGTGATTAGCAGTTCAAGGCGACTCAACACCAAAGTCCCAATGTTTTAGATACTGAATCTTATACACACATCTATCCATCGATTATGGTTTATATAAGTATGTAGGGGGTAGCAGGTAGGTTTGTGAGTGCCCAGTATATAGACACTTATGATACAGAAAATACACAAGGTTGTACAACTGTATATAACAGTATAAAAATATTCTCATTCCGTCTCCTGTTCCAACTCCTCCTCCTCCGTCTCGTTTCAGCTCAAAGTGAAGAATCGATCCCCTTTCTTGACCGCCGGATGACCAGCACGCTTTTTATCGACCGGCAGATTAATAGTTTCGCCCGGTGCGACCTCGGGAGCCACTCCGGTTGACTCGTCGATGCGATCGAACTTAACCATCTCATCATTGGCGAAGATATCCATTTCCATCTGCGAGTGCACACGAACCATAGTCTTGATCGCCCTGAGGACCTGGACGCATTTTTGCTCGATCAATTTGAGGTTAAGCGATGTGGTAGACGAATACAGACTCTCCTTTTGCATGGTGAGGTATCCCTGCGCAAGGTAATAGAGAGTGCGCGCGATAGGTCGGTTATTGCGTTTATCGCGGCCCAATCTTCGCATCTCAAGGGGCAGAGCATTCTTGATCGGTGCTTGGGAACGGAGGACTGACCAACCCATCCAGTGGGGCATCATGATCTTTTCGCACAAATTGAAAGCCGACTTGAACTGTTTGAGCTGGACAAGCCGCTGGACATAGAAATTCCAATTCTTACCATCCAGTTCGAATCCAGCTGCGAGAACATCATTTACGAATCTCTCGAGGCCGGAGGGATTTGTCTCCTCGAAGAACATGTCCATCATTACGGTGATGCTGGGGTTGAGAGAATATCGGTACTTGGCCGAGATCTTGCTCGTGCGTGATGGCGACTCCGGGTCATAATCCATTGACTGACCCTCCTTTCTTGCAAGAGTGAACAGTAAGTTCCAAGTCTCCCGCACACGATGATACTTGCCCTCACGAAAGTTGATAAGCATGATGGATGTTAGGAGGGGTAGTGGCAGAACGCTGTCATCGCGATCGGTTCCACGGAAGACGTATCGGTAAAGATCAAGCACTTCATCTACCATGACTCTATCACTTAGCTGAGCAAAAATCTGCGTCATGGTACCAAATTGATACGCATCAGGTCCGCCTCGCAGCAGGACTCTCGTTTGTTTTGATGGACGTTTAGTGAAAGGTGTCTGCTCTGTGGGAGGCGTCTGGTCTGTGGCAGGCGTCTGGTCTGTGGGAGGCGTCTGGTCTGTGGCAGGCGTCTGGTCTGTGGGAGGCGTCTGCTCGGTGGAAGATGTCTCTTTAGTGGGAAACGTCTCCTCCGTAGAAGACGTATCAGTAGTGTTGACTTTATCGACTTGTACTTGCTCGCGGCCAATCCCGTAAATGTCGTAAAAGGTACGCAGTGCATCGGCCAGCCAGGTCTTCTTCGTGCGAGTCATACGCTGCCGGGGAGGAAGGAGGTGGAAATTCGAAAAGGCCTGACCGAGGCGGAAGAGAGTGCCTTGATTAACATGAAACCCGTAATGTCGCATGACCGTGCTTAATTTGATTACCACTTGAGGCTCGCCGGTTCGAAGAAGGGCAGCCATGACGATCTGGAAATGCGTTGCTCTGATCTCAAAAACTTCGTCTTTGACGGCCGTAATTAAGAGATTCAGCGCATGTCTTGCTTGGCGGCACATACAAAGCCCCAAAAGCAGCTGCTCATAGGTGAAGGAGTTGTATGGGATATTCTTATCGGCCATGACATTCAGGAGCTTGTTCAGACTGCCCAAGTCTCTGCGAAGCGCGTAGTAATATAGAACCCTGTTCCAGATCCACGGATGAGTGAATCCTTTATTTGCTGCTCTAATGCAAACGTCTTCTGCTTCCTTGAAGTGGTCGTTCTGGCAGTATGCGTCGATGAGGGCTATGAGCATAGCTTGGTTAGGCACGATGCCAGAGTCTCGCGCTAGACGATACAAATCAACCGTCAAGCCGAGATCTCCTCTTGAGCCAGTCAAGTGCATTAGCGTAGCGTAACTGTAACCGTCTGGTTCGATAACTGAAGACAAGTTTCGAAAAACCTCAATAGCCCCGTCGTAATCATTGGCAGTCACGTAAGCGTTCAGCAAGATGTTCCAATTATAGTTATTTGGTATAACTTTGTGCTTTTCCACCATGTAGTTGAAGATGCGCAGAGCCTCCTCTGGCTCTCCATTAACGGCGTGCGCTTGCATCAGAAAAGAAAAAGTGTCGTGGGTCTCCATCACTGTGGAAAGACCTGGTCGCTCCTGCACGGGACGAGAGCCAGATCGATCAGACCAATACTTGGTGTAGTCCATCCATACCTTGTAGGTTCGTTGCCTGTCGCCTTGGGCGCCGTGAAAGGCGAGGTAGCGTTGGTATGCTTTCCGACTCGGGCTCCCATAGAACCTCGACCAGTCGGACCAAATCAATTCCACACCGCGTACACGCTGATGCGGCGGACGCTGTAAGTACGCCTCGAAGGTGCAGTGTAAGACAGCGGTACTTGGGAGGGCCTGCGGAAGGTCTCGGTAAATCAGGTACGCTTCGACTGTGAGTTTCGTTTTCGGTAGGTCTCTGACGTGCTGTATGTAATCCTCGAAGGCCAGCGGATCTCTTGTGGTGAGTAGTAAAGGCATAACTTGGTCGTCGGCACATTTCAAAAGGGCGACTCTGACCAGAATTTTCTGGAGAGCATTCAAGGCTGCCCGTTCCGCCTCAGTGGTGGATGCATCCTGAAATTTGACTGTGCGGATTTCTTCGAGCGAAAAGGTTCTGTCAACAAGACCTGGAACCGCAGCGACTCTTTTCAACTTGTTGACATTGTCATCAAAAGCCCATCTAGCAGACATCTCTGGAAACAGAGACCAGAGATTCGATAGCAACTCATCATTGGTTGATTGTAGCGCCGTGGACAGGAGAAGATCTAAGGCTTCAATCAGGCGGTCGTCGAAGATGCCCGGCATACTCAATCCTCTTTTAAAGATATCCAAGGCAGAGGAGAGATTTTGAAGATTCACTTCGGCGATGACACCAGCAATGAAGACAGAATTATCCCATGAAACGGGGTCCAATTTGTGAAATAATTCGGAAATTTTCCACGAGTCCGCGACTCTGCCGGTCTTGGAGAGAAACAGCAGAACGGGACAAAAATAGGGGTGTTGCGTCTCTGGGTCTAGGGCATTGAAATGATGCCACAGAAGGTCGGAATTAGGAAGATGTTCTTCTCTAAGTATTCTCTCGATCTCGACGCTATGCTCAGCTGGCTCGGGGTGGTCTGGATTTTGGGACTGATGACGGGGAGTGGTGGAATTATAGAATCGGAGAGGAGTGTTTCTTTGGCGCGGTGGGGGTCGGAAGGGATCGTGTGGTCGGTTGGAAGAGGAGGAGAGAGCGAGGCGGCGCATCAAAGCGACAGCACCAGAAGGATAGAGGAAATCGAGGAGGAAAGCCGAGGCATTAATGGGAGACTGGCGGGAGTGGTCAGAGTCGGAAGTGCCGTGCATCAGAGATAACCAGGCACTCGACAGCTCGAGACCGGCTGCTCCATGTTGCCAGAAAGTGGTGTGGAGAGCCCTGTTTGATCGAAAGGGCTTGGAGCGCCGGGCTGGGAGGATTCGAAGGCCGCACGGTTCCAAGGTCGCGGCAGCCCTCTCCAGCATTGGGAGGACTCTACCTTATTATGGTGTGAGTATTAGAGTGAGAAAGAGGCGCGCTGCGACGAACAAGGTGAACGACGGGGTGAGACACATGTCAGAAAAGCAGGGGAAAAAAAGAAAAGAAAGTGAAATAGAATGAGATCTAGCTGTACAACACCAGACCAGCACCGACGTAGATGGTGGGAGGGTGAAGTAAGGGCAAAGACAGCGAATTTTTATATCAATGACGATGGGATAGTAGGTACTCCAGAAGCAACCATCGCGTTCTCAACTTTTTTTTCTTCTACCGGTTGATCGGGAGCATGGCCTGGAACCTGCTCGCAGTTGCAGCCACAGTGGAGACCTCGGACTCAACCTGGAAATTTCAGCTGGAGGGGGCTGGTGTGGCTGGTTTGGTAGACCTAAGCCACTCTTGGCCACTACGTGTTTGCGCTAATTAACCCCGTACAGGTGGACCCTTTACCGGCAAAAAGCGGGAAGAATACAGCTGAGAATCGATAAAGCCTAGCGACATCATTCCATGCAGTGTGTGATTTGGTCCTCATCTCAATCACAAATCGGGGCCATCCATCATTCTACCGAGTATGCCATCTCAACTATTGCCGTTTCTCAAGTACCAGTCCAGGCGAACAGCTACACTGCTTCGACTCACATGTCCAAAATACGCGTGATTCAATTGCCAACTAACAAATCAGAAAACATGACATCTCATTGAAGTTCACCTCAAATCAGTCTTTCATTGTCCGCCAACCCCTCCAGTATAACTCCTTCCGTGATAACCAGGTCTCCATCAACCTCATATTACGGCTCACGCTAAGCAGTGATGATCCGTCGCGAGACATGGAATATGCCGATCAACAATGGTACTGGTACGGAGGTGCCCACACGAAGGCTGACTGGCCAATCTGGAAAGGAGGGATCTGTAAAGTGTGCCCGTATTGCTGGTTTGGAACCATCTGCCCTTGCTGTTGGTATTGAACCATTTGCCCCTGACCCTGTTGATGGCGGCAAGACTGGTTGTTGTACGGCACCATCTGCCCCTGGTTAGGCGCCGGCAATGCACCTCGGCCGCCCGTGCCAAGTCGCTGGCCGCCCTGCTGACCACCCCGCATGGCGTTCTCGATTCCCAGAATTATATTGGTGTTCAATACGTCGTCCGAGTATACTGACCAACCGCTCGTCAGCCTACTGTTCCTTCCGAGACTTGACTTATCTGGCAAATAACACATATTACGCAGCCATCCGCGATTGGGGCAGTAGTATGTATAGGCAACAGCAGGTCGATATCTGTTCTCGGAGCTGGAGGCTATATGAGAAATAGCAGGCTGTTCGTTTGGAAGGCTGGAAGCACCTTGAGAAGCTGCAGGTCGTTCTTTCGGGACATTGGTGGCAATTTGAGCAATGCTAGCCCTTTCATTCGACAGGCCGGAAGGCAGATGGACAACTGTCGCTACTTCATTCTGGGGGTTGGAAGGCACATGAACAAGAGTAGCCTCTTCATCCGAGGCGTGGGAATCTAGTAAGGTGACACCCGAGGGATCAGACATACCAACCCTGTGATGCTGTCCGTTCCCAACTGGAACTTCTGCAACCCAAACCGGCATGATTACTAATTGCGTCGAAACTCGTAGGTGTATCTGTGGTGAAAGTTGTTTAGACCAGACAAAGCGTTGCTGAAGTAAGTCAGGTTCAGTATTCTGTTGTTTGTGATGGAGAGAGGAAAACGTATCCGTGGATTCTTGCGCGATTTATGTATCCAGTGCCCGAGGTAATACAGTATGCTGCAGTTTGTTTGATATCTCTTCCTTCCCGTGTTTTTCGCATTATATGTAGTCACGATGTGTGTACTTTTGTCAAGTGAACGGAGACAAACGGGAGCGTAGTCGTGTGATCGCTTTTGATGACTGGCGTTGCAATATGTTCGGAGTTCTTAACACTCCTGCAGACTTATCCTGACTTGAAGATTCATCCTCTCGAAAGTCTGAGGGTCTCGGTTCCCGTCTTGGATAAACAGGTTTCTCGAAAAGAATGTCATTCCATTCATATCAGGCATTGTCGAAAGGAGTAGACCAAGTGGCAGGCTACCCAGGAATACCGTTCGAGCCCTCATAGCGGTATCTCTCACGATGAGGATGCCAACATCCTAGAGGGACTAATAGTGGTTGCAATGGCGAAGAAAGTCATGCAAATGGTGTTCGAACCTTTTTGTCTCACGGCGGAACTTTGGTATTCAAGATTAGAGATTCACTGTGAGAGCCTATGCTGGATCGCCCTGGCGGTACGGTAGATTGCAACCTCATTTTACATCATGCAATCGAATTCACCCGCTACTTATCAACAGCGGGTTGCAAGCATACAGTCTCGTCTGTTCCGCCCTCGGTTTCTACTTGGCCGAGCAAATTGGCCGTCATCCCTAGTGGATTACTTCATTCATCGATATGAAATCACAAACGTGTTAAGTTTGATTAGCTCGGCGCGGTATGCGGTGAACAGGCCGCATGTCAAGGCTTACTTGGCCCTTATATTTTTGTTACTTGATGATGCTGTGTCCAAAATTGCGAACATCTCGTTGCTGTAGTGCTACTTGATAGAGATGCTGCCGTACACCGCGCGGTTTGTGCCAGCAAATAAGGGCTAGTTAAGCTATGCTGCTCGTCAATCAGTACGGCAACCCGATTGTGCTCGCCACCATTAGGTATCAATACTTCGTGCTCTACTTGGTTATTCTTGTCCTTAGTGCTGTGATTTTATTCGTCCGCTTCCTCTAGACTAAAGGGAATAAGCTAGAGGAGCTGGCGTAGATGTTTGAGAAGGATAACCGTCAGATCGTGGAGATTGTGAGGGGCGTGGATATTGATGCCTCAGAGAAGCACGTTTTTGGGGAGATTAGCGTTGTTGAAAAACGATTATAGCTGGGGTCTTGAGGCATACCTGCAATATGCAGAATACTCTTTTGAAAGAAAAGTCGAGTTAGGATGAAACACCATAATTGAGCAGGATCACAAACCTTTCTTTCCTAGAAATAACTGTGCTCAGGGTCAATTGAGAAAACGTGTTAGCTAAGCTTGATCAGAGTAAAGTTAGGATGAGGAACTCCCACTCCGGATGTGATAACTTCAGGTTCAGGGGTTATCTATATCACTACATTAAGATTAGCATGCAACATGATGAAACCTCGATATAGTGACCCGGTTACCATTTATTAGCCAAAATTGGGTAGTTAGCTGTTCAGGATTGTTTGTTCATTTCTCAATTTGACAGCATATCAGTGCAGTAGGCTCTCGGCGTCCCTCTACCTGGTCGATCACGCGGAATGGCGGATATGCCGTAAGCATGTGATTGGTCCCAGCAGTCTACTGGCTCTAGTGTATTGGAGATTTTCTCTATGGGCAATAGATGACGAGAAATAACGCAGGAAGGACATGGCGAAGCAGCACATTACCCCGCAAAATGTAAAGAGAGGGACGTGAGTCAGGTAGTAACAGAGATCAAGATCAAATTAAGAAGTGATTGTTCCACTCCTTTAGAGGGCTTTCAATCTAGACCATTATCAGACAATCAATTGTCGAAAAAAGATGCCTACCACGGTCATCCCAGCGCGTAAGGCAGTAGCGGTCTCAGTAAAGGCGGGCCAGAGCATCAAAGTCATCAACACGCACGGAAAACAAGTCGTCGACTTCTTCGCCTTCAATCCCAATGACAGCCATGACTTTCTCTCCATGGTGCACACTCGTACCGTCCTGCGAGCCGTAACCATCCGCAAGGGAGACGCGCTATACAGCACCCGGCGAAAGCCCATGGTGAAGCTCGTTGAGGACACCACACCGGGTTATCACGACATCATCTGGTCAGCATGTGATGCGGAACGCTATCGTATGCAGGGCTTTGAAGGCTACCACGATAACTGTAGCGACAACATGCACGGTGCTCTCAGGGATAATTTTCCTTGCGTGAAGATCGCTGATGATTGGACGCCGGATCCGCTCAATCTGTTCATGAACATTGCCATTGATCAGCATGGGCAGCTTGAGATCCGTGCTCCGAAAAGCGAGAAGGGGCAGTATGTAGTACTAAAGGCCCAGGTGGATCTTGTTGTGGTTATGACATCCTGTACACAGGATATGGAACCGGTTAATGGCGGACAGCCTGCGGATTGCGAATATGAGATCCTCGACCCTTGGATTGACACTGGAGCAACACAAAGGGTTTGAAGTAGCAGATTCTATCATTCTTTTGCTCTTTCACTCTGCCATGGGGTGCCTTGGCATCTCCATAGCATGGCATGATATATCATTTCGCAGTCTCAGGTCGACTCAGTCAACTTAAATATGCATAAGAGTGGCGCGAGAGATTGGCTTGCTGCGCGACAGGCTTAACTTACTAAATAGCCACAGTAGTGTGTTCCACCAAGTTATTGACATGGATAGAAAAAGTTTGCATAATTGCCGCTTTGATAGTAGTGCCTCTATGAGTCTCACATGATTTATCAGCTATGCGCCCTAAGCCTACGCGCTGCCCACCTGGCCTTCCAGCTTATGCGACTTCTGCAAATATGCCTACGCAATCAAAACGACTTCTTCGGACCTCCTTGGCGCCAGTTTCCAGCAAGTTTCTGCTTGGTCCTGTCTTTTGGGAGTCACCTCCGAGCTATGGGATAGGGAACATAATCCCCCGGCTCGTAGTCTGACTCTACAGCACGGGTGTTTGAAGGCGGTGGACTATCTGTAATAGACGTCTTAGCTGCCACTTGTCCTCCCTGTTTATCGGTGGCCGCAGCATCGCTGATGTTCTCAGCAGGCTCCGGGGTAGCCGGTGCTTTCCCAGCCAAGCGACGGAAATAGGCCTCTTTGACATCTCTAGGATATCTGGCCTCGACCATTCCTACACCTGGATCCTCCTCCGCTGGGATATCAACAACACCTGAGCTTAGACATGAGCATAGGTGTATAGTCAAGGAAGACATCACTCGGAGCTCTTCTACGTAGCTCTTCAGGTATAGTGTTTCATGAGAGACTTACGATGAAAGCGGTTTTCTATGCCTTCTGAGCATTCAGGTTCTGAGTGTGATGAGGGTTCTATGTGTTCGTGAATGGTTCCGATCGGGATACAAAATCGCTTTTTATCGTAAAGGCCCACGGGCGTAGCTTGATTCACTTCCTGAACGTGCCCAATCGTCAGTGGTGAATCTAGTTCTAGGGAGCGAGTGAAACACTTAAATTGACATACTTCTTGTGCCAGGTCCTCAGACGTTCGTTTTCCGGATCCATTTTCCCTTAGACTCATCATATGTTTTACCCTACGTAGTCGTTGTCTCAACGCGTACCGAAATTTGTCATCACTGGAATCACCGAAATCATCGCCGGAATCATCACTGGGATCATCAACCACCATCTTCCCCTGTCTTCTTCGACTTTCAGAATCCTCTATCAATCGAATCGAATCGATTTTCGAAGACTCGGAATCACCACTTGCAGATATATGCACTCCCTCTTCACTTAGTTCGCCCCGCTCGGAATCGTTATCCGCAGACTCATTCACTCCTTCTTCACCTGGCTCATCGTCCTCGTCACCATATACCTCTGCCTTTGGAAGCGTGAAGAGAGCCAAATCGATTTGATGGCGACCTACATGCGTTTGGTATTGCCTCACAGACTCCAAACTCGTATGTTGGCAAAGAGGACAGCTGACAAGATTAGAAGATGATGGGGTTTGATTACGACCGCTCCTTGAAATAATAGAATCAATTTCCATTGAAGTTGAGTGTCCATGGTTCTGAAAGATGTGTCGTCTTAACTCTGTTTCCGTTGCATTACCTAACTTGCACTCGTACGGGCAAACCCAACTCTTCCAGTGCACTTGGATCATATGAGAAATCCAGTGGTGGCGGCGGCCGTATGTCCTGCTTGGTATTGGGCAGTTTTCGGCCAGACAACTGTATGGTCTTAGATCGCTAAGAACATGTTTCCTACCAAATTAGCTCTAGGAATGGCTTTGCAAAAGACCGTAACAGAACGGTACCTACTTCCATCGATATACACTACTCACTGATATCAACAAGAAGCAAAAGGGGCATTCAAATGGGCCATCTTGAGATTCTTTTGGCAAAGGCGGGATTCTTAACCGCTCGGCAGAGTCCGGAGCAGTAGTAGCAATTGACGTTTGAGAGAAGGCTGTGTCTGATTGTTCGTCCTCGTCGATTTCTCCCAATTTTGGACAGGCTCCAGCGTCTTTCATCCTTAAAGGAATAGACGATGCAATGGTGCTCACGTCACTCCGCATTTTATCACGCAACCCGTTGATTAATTTTTCGTGATGTGCTTGCCGATATCTAAAATACTGTCGCCGTTGAGAGAGCCCTCGACCGAGCCTTTCAATAAGAGCTCGGGGGGCGCTTGGGAACTTGGCTTCCACATGGGCAATGTCAGTTGGTACAAAATAGCGTACATTCGCATACTCAGTCGACATGAAATGGTCATGCGGAGCGGGATTGCGCAGTGACATTGAGAGTCGTAGCAAATTACCGATGGTGTCGTCTATTTCTTTCGTTAATTGGCTCAATTCCGATTCAAATTCAAAATCTTGGTCCATCAGGATAAGATCCTGGAGCGCCTCGTCCAAGTCACCAGTTTCATCCATTTCTCGGTCCCAGGGAACTCTTTCGCCAGATAGAATAGAAAGCACTGGATCGCAATCAGTGAATGATCGAGTTGAAAGGGGGTTTCGTCGAACCTTCATTTAAAGAGGTTATTAAATCATCAAGCAATCTAAATACCTGTGTCCGAAGGTTGGTTGAATCTCGGAGACGGTAATCTAAGGAGCTCCTGCCGACTCGATGCGCCCCTATGTTGCCAGCCCAGAGCTTAAACTTCACCAACAAATCCCCAGCCTTCGAAACGGTAGAGGATCGCTCTCCGCTTGTTTCTTCCTGTAGCTGCAACCCTTCGATAGCTTCGAAGACCGCGAGGCTCTTCTTGACTTGATCCGCGATCGAAACAATCACTATATCGGAAGACATTTGATCGGGCATAAGTGTGCGCTATAACGAAGAATCGAAATGGAAGTATAAGACAGCTGATTCACAAAGTATCAACTTGTTTTCACATGATTTTTTCGGTTGCAGTATGTCATGTTGGCTACTTCCAAGGATCATTACCCCTCATTTCTGCCAGACAACAAATCAGGTACTGTATGAGCAAGGTCACACTGCATCCAGTAAGATTTCGTTGTCACCTGAGCTAAGTAAAGCGCTTTCGTTGAAGTCTGTATCCTTTATCCACTTTCATGCCCTGTACGCTAACATCATTCTTCAATAAGCTATATTACAAATGAGAACCTTCAACCAGAGATTGACAGCATGTCGGGTTTTGAGGTTGTCGGCGTCGTCCTTGGCGTCATCACCCTGTTGATCTCTGCCCTGGAGCATTACGAGCGGGGTATCAGCACAGTACAGCGAATGCGACATCGTGCAAAGGTGATGCACTCTTTGGCTCAAGATCTCAGCACGGAGCAAACAATTCTTAGAAACACGTGCGAGACGTTACTAGGAGGGGACGGCGGGGTGCGCTCGGATGACTTGAAGCCTCTCCTTGCTGAGCCATTTGGTTCATTGTGGCAAAACCCCGATATCAGAGTTCTGGTAGAGCGACGGTTGGATCATACACAGGATACCTTTGAGGCCTTAGTATCTTCTATGAAAGAAACACTTGAAGAGCTAATGTTCAAGTTGGACCTTGGGCCGAACTGCGAGGTCAGTCCAATGTCACTATGAATGCGAGGTTAAATGACTACCGGTGCTAACATACATATCGGAAAGATCAAAGTTGGTGACGGAATGCTGGGGAAACGTGACATGATAAAGATTGCCATGCAGTTCACCACCCACGAAGACTCATTGAAAAGGCTGTCCGAAATGAATCAAAAGTTGCATATGCTTATGGACGGCAACGTACGGAATGCGTCACACCGATCAGCTCCTTCACAAGTGGCTCTCTTCAATGTGCTGCAGAAGGTATCAAGAAGCATATATAATGCTTTGAGATCCAGCTTACCGGGGACCTGCGCTCAGTCACACGGTGTTTGTTTTCGGCCGCCTACCCAGATGATAGCATGTCGAGGCTTAGACGAAGAATCCATCGCGCGGCGACTCAATTTCCATGTCGTCTTTGCGAATAATATCTTGAACGGAAGAAGTAAAGCTCATAGCACTTGGGTCTGGGACGAACTTATCCTGCGGCTGTACGGAGTCACTCCGAAGGAGTCTACAGCAGCTGTGATATCTGCGGGTAACAATACTCACGTCGCGAAGAAGTCTAGGTTCAACCGTGTTAGGTTTTTGAACACTGATATGCCTATACTGAGATCACGATCCACCTCTCCAACAAGTGCCGGTGAGTCCTCAACGACTAAACAGCCGGCTGCATCCCAAGTCGGCAGTTCAACAAGCAGCTTGCCTCCACCGCGAGAAACTGGTCAGCTTCTACAAGTAAAGAACATATGTCGAATTCTGGACGGCAAAGCTGTCAACATCAGCTGCCAAGACCCTTACGGCTATCTAATCGATGATACAACTCAACAGCAACGGAGGTTTGAGATGTTACCCTTCAGAACCTCTCGCAATGACTCCGATTACGTCATGGTCCACTTGAATGATGTTTTCTCTCAGCGAGCTCGACCGCCGCTGGCTCGGAAGTACCATATCGCTTCGACAGCCGCTTCGGTCATCCTATTTCTGCACAACACGCGCTGGGTAACCGAGAGAATCACCACCGAGGACGTGTTTTTAGTTGCACGGCATGGAAACATAGAGTTCGAAGAGATTTATTTGGCAAATAAATCTCTGCATGACCTCGAAAATCCGACCAATGTGTCTGATTCTTACCCTTCCACAAAAGAGTCAGGAGAGTCCGCACTCTACTATTTAGGTGTCTTTTTGGTGGAGGTTATGTTTTGGAAACCCATATACAAGTTTTGGGACGGTGAGGAGGACGAAGTGTGCAATCTCCCTTTTGAGGATATACTTGATTTCACCACGGATAAAGGGTTTGCTCGGATTGACGCAGTGTTGAGAAAGATTGCATGGAGCTCGCCTGACTTCGCACAAGTCGTTGAGCATTGTATCAAGTGCGACCTCAGAGCGGCGACATTTTCTTTAGAAGACGAGACATTCCGCCAGGAGGTTTACAGGAACATCGTTCGACCACTGCAGGACATGGATTCGCTCGTCGGCCAGAAGATGATAGTGGGAATAGCAGGGAAACGACTCTGAGATCTTAATACTCGAGCTCAGCGTCAAATTTGCAACATAAATATGCATGACTATCTTGTTATTGGCATTTTCTGATGTTCGAGCGAATTAGAGCAGGTCCTTGAGGTCTGACGTTGAATTCAAAATTTGGGTGCCTGTAGAAGTCGTCTCTATAAGCCTTTTGGATATCTGGCTTCGTGTTTGTCCATCTCCGCATCATTACCTCGCTTCCTTCAAAGGAGATGGAACAAGTAAAAATCCAGCACCATTAGGAAGCGTTCTCCGGTGAGCTTTGACCAAATGGGTGAACGATCTAGAGTCCTGCATACTATCTACAGGTTGTCGCACCAAAGAACCCGCAAGCTGCCTAAGACAGCGACGGGGCACATTGCGGTGATCTAATTCAGGGTAACGGATCAGGTCGTAGATGCAACCTACCTAGGTACTGAAATAAGGGAGTAGTGCTTATGTAACTACATATTGCGTTGCATTCAGTTGTCAGTTAGCCCAGCTTTTCAGCAAGGGCACATAGCAGTAATCAAATACAGGCAGCTACGAATTCAATTTTCGCAACGAGCTTTTTTCGTATTGATTTCTATGCACAATTGTTCATGTTACAAGAGTTCGTTAATTTGCCAGTTCTCAATCACGTTCAGGGGCTTGCGCGCTTCACCCTCAATGGTGTAGGTTGTGTTGAGCCCTCAACTCGGCCACAAATGCAGTACTAAAGCGTATTATCTGCAATACGTTCCACTTGTTTATATGTATATAAGTCTTGGGTGAGCCACGACACAGACATTGGGCCAATCTGGTAATCAAGGCAACCTTAGGATCTTACTGCATCTTCGAATGAGCAAAACAGCATTTCACTTTTCAGGGTACCTAGATATAAATAGGTACTAACACTACTTCGCCCGATTCCGAGAGATCAGCCTCATCATTGGTTAATCTTTTCGATGCACTGCCTATCTGTGGTATTGGCACTTAGGTGGCATGACTCACCGAAAATTACAAGTGCACTTTCTCCGAAAAACAATCAGCCAATAGCGAGTACACACGTGGAAATAAATCATGATCAAGAACCCTCAAGAATAGACGATCCGTGAAAGTAGTTGCGAGGTATTTCCACGCGCGCGCTTCGAATCATACGAGAATCTCCAGTCAAACAGATTGGTAACGAAGGCATACCATTGGAGAGTAGCTAGATGCTGTTAAAGACTATGCAGACCATTTGAGAACTTGGCTACCAGAATGGACCAGGTTATAGATCTGATTCTTGCCAGCGTAAGGGAGGGTTACGAAATACATGCCGGAATATAAAGGTACCTACCCTATATATTCATTCACTATATCCCGCTCGATTCCCCGTCAACAGACCACTCAGCCTATCAAACTTTTATCTTTGATCACCATGCGTCCCTTTCCAATAAGCAAATTTGAACGGAGACATGAGGCGGAGGTTAGTCTAGCCGCTGGGCTGCCGAAATCGTCCTTGTTACATAGAACATGCCCAATGCATCCATCTCGGCCGAAGGAAAATGACTCGGTCGGGGAGGACGAATTAAGTCAAGGGAGAGCGTTGATGATCTCAAATGGCTGGTGCACCCACCAAGTCAATCACTTATCCGCGTCATTCGATGCTAAGACTTTTCTCTATCTCGCTACACTTCAAACATCGTCTGTACGCGCCGCCTATCATCAGAGATGTTCTAGCCATGCCCGTTGCGTTGCTCACGATGTCGATCTTGCGGCGTATGCAGCACGCCACACGAGTCCCGGATGCAACTGTGACATGGTCTTCACCCCTTACGATGTCTTGATTAACAAACTCCAACGCGGGCAGATACCAGTCATTTCAGTAGAAGGCGATATCGATGACCCTGGCGGTTTGAGTTTGCTTGTCTATTTCCGGTCCATTTCTTCACGTTACGTTGCTTTAAGCCATGTCTGGGCAGATGGACTGGGCAATCCTCGAGCTAACGCCCTACCATCTTGCCAAATTAGCCGGCTCAAAGCCGCTCTTACACAAGTCCGAAAATTGATGTTCCCTGATTCTTTCTGCGGCCCCATCCTCTTCTGGATGGACACTTTGTAAATTCCCGTTAAGCCACAAGACTCATATTTGAATTTCATGCAAATCGACCAGATGGCATCGATATACAGCGGTGCGATTTGCTGCTTGGTCTTCGATGCCGAGCTCATGACTATGGCCATGACACCGACCCGTAAGTTACAACTGCAGACCAGCCAAACTTCCGGGGCGCCACTTCCATCGTTGAGCACCGAAGCACGTGCAAGGCTTGCATGTAGTATCTGGATGTCACGCAGCTGGACTTACCAGGAGGGTCGGCTCTCACCCAAAACTGTCATACGATATTCTGACGGTCTTATAGCTTTGGGTAGGCTTTCTGTTGATATCGGGCGTTACACTGAAAGGTTTCAGCACGAAGAGACCTCGCCTCAGGTGCAACATGACCATGGCATCTCGCAAGCTGGTAATGTTGGAGTAAAAAGTCAGACTATAAGTTTAAACGAGGCATCCCAGGAAGCTTCCGAGGCTATTTGCGTATCTCCTCAAGGCGGAAGCCGGCTAGAGGCGTCCGCAAACAATGGCATTCACCCAAATCCAGATTGCCAATGTGTCGACATAGCTCTCCAGAAGAAGTTCTTTGATTTGTTTTGCGACGATAACATTGGACTAGTCACCGTATGGAATGAACTGGCGGGCCGATCTACGACAATGGCTGGGGATGTCCCCTTTATTCTCGCCAATGCATTGTCGTTGCAGAGTCGACCACTTTTCCGTTTTGACGAGCCATATGAGATGTTCCTAGCCATTCTCCTCAGCCTTGGTAGCATTCCTCTTTCCATCTTCTTCAACGCCGGGGGTAGGTATGAATAGAGCGGGGATCACAACAATAGATGGGTTCCGAGCGAAATTGGCGGCAACCCATTGTCAACGGCACCTTCGCTAATAGTCACTCCGACGTGTCTAATCTATCGTCACGAAATGATGAGCTTTCGCGATGAAGACGAAAGAAACATCAAGTTTTACACCATCAAGTCAGTCGCCCCGTTGAGATCAAGGGCGATTCTATACTGTGAATCTGAGCAGATCACCTACTTGGTAGAGCGGCCGGTATCCGATCAAGATCAGATGGACCTAGCACCATTCACATCATCATTGATTATGATCGGAAACTATGCCGCAATGAAAAAGCATGGCGCTAAACATGGAGGTTGTTTTCATGTTCAAGGCGGGGGAATTCCTACTCGTTCGAGCACATATGAGCCTGGTCATGCGGCTTCGGAACTGGAATTGACCTTTTTTTGTCTACTACAACTGCAAAGACTTAGCCTTGCGGACCTCCCGAACTCGGATTTCGAAGGCCCTTACCTGATCGAGCCTCTTGTAAGCTCGATAGACCTGAAGATAAAGTACGGTATGTAGGCAGCAAGACTCTAGCGCATGGTGCTCTAAGACTGACAAGAAATAGACCCTTTACAAAACTTCCAGCGGTTGAAGAAGCGAGATGATATCTCCCTATATATATCTTTAATCGATATGAAGTCTTACGGCATCAAATATCTGGTTGCTGTCTATTACCAGGCTGTCTTACTAGGCGCTTTCCTTTACTCTGAGTCGGTTCTGATTGCCGGATTGTTTCTCATTGCGCCCTTTCTTGCCTATTTAACAACCCAATATCTCCTTCCAGTCATACTTCGGTCCTTCCTGAGATCTCGGAGCTATTGGAGGCATATACGATCATATGAAGTCAGGGATTTTAATCGAAGGAGGGCGGGCGGGGAGGTATGATAACTGTATATCGATAAAGATAGCTCAAACTGTACTTTCTCTCTCCTATCTAGAAGAAATTCTTTATAACAAATACTTCGAGCCTGTCATTTGTATGATGACTACTGCGAAAATGTTAATGACTCACATTGTTCGACTTCGTGAAACCCGTAAAATGTTCCGCTTCTTAGGGTGAACGCAGTATAGAAGACTTCAATTCCGGATGCCAGCCGTTCAGTCCTTGAAATTTACTCATACAATGAGGAATCTTCGTCAATATAAATCGAACAGACTGTCTATTACATAAGTATCCGTGTCTCTAATCGATTCCTAAAACACCCGATAAATGCCAGAGTACCATTCCCAGACTCGATTTTATGGCTAATACAATGAGTAACCCACCCATAGCTCATCTCTCATAACCAGTTCATACGTAGTATAGTTCGTATAAACAGCCTCTTACCAGCCCGAATCAGGCCCAAAATGACTACCATTAGGCACCGTTCGAAAAGAGCAAGCCTGCCAGTCGCAGCCCTGCTTATAGACCTCAGTACCCCACCAACTGAACCCATCCATCCAGCCAGGGTATATAAAACCAAAGAAAACGACCACAATACCAAATGCGAGGCCCGAGTCCAATGCTGCGCTTAGCGTCATCGTGTATTTCGCCCACCACTCATTCGCCCGATTCTTAATCAGGTAGTTGAAGATGTAGCAGACGACGGCCCAGACTGAGAAGTTGAGGCCCGTCGCAGGCGGAATCCAACTTAAGGATCCGAAGAGCACCGGGAGGTTGATCTTGCGGACGATGCTGTTTTTCCTGTGCCGTCCATAGAGCCAGAGTGGGATAGGTGCGACGGCTCCAATGAGGAAGCACCACACCAGGCCTCGGTATGTCGCATTAGGTCCGAAGAATTCACCTGGTCCGACAACACCCCATAAAATAGACCCGTTGAAGTGAACGCGGGCAATTGGGCAGGTGAATCCATTGATAGCCGAAGGTGTGCAGATTCCCGGGACGTTGTAGAACATCCAATTGAGGACCGCGATCTGTGTGACAGATGAGATTATGGTGGCAACCATTTGCACCCCAAACAGAATCCTCGGAGGTATCTTCATATAGTGTCCCAGCTTTAAGTCCGCTGCAAATTTGATGCCTTGCGCGGAGGAGATGTATCCGTAAGTCACGAAGACCATGTTCGCGACAGGGCGTCCAGGAAAGACGGCTCCGCAAATGAGTTGGCAAATAAGGTAGATGCTGCTATGTTGATTCGTCACGGCCATGACGATGCCAATTGGTATGAAAAGCACGGAACATATGCCTAGCGCGAGCAATAAACCATACCACGGTAGATGGATAGGATAGCTAGAAGCATAATGTTAGTTTTGTAAAGGTCAGATACTTAAAAATGGCCGACCTACTACTCAACGACGAAGATGCCAATACCCATCATCGAGAAAAAGGTAAGCAAATACCATGTGATGGGGGCATCTTTGTATCTCTTCATCAATCTGTTGTGGACATCCTCGCGATTAAGAAGATCGTCAATATTCGTGTTTGACCCTGTAAGACCAGAACTATGTCTTCGAAAAGAGGATTGAAAAGAGGACGATCGGGTTGTACCGTTATCTAAGGGCTGGTAGGCGGCTTTACTATCCTCAACCTCCTTTAACGACCTTCTCCACTGAGTCCAAATATCTTTTCCATGCCAACAAGCTGTATGTGTTAAGAGCGAAGCCAGTCCGGCAAACTGAAGTCCATAACTAAGGACATATGTTATGGGGAGGTATACTCGACTGTACTTCGAATAGGCTTCCCTATCGAAGAGATAATCAGGCGTCAGTATCTTACCAACGTCATAGATGCTACCAGTGTTGTCGAAGACTGATGCGGAGAGCATAGGCATATATGAGGAGTAAAAGACGTTGCAATAATAAGCAATAGGGGCGATAATCCACATGACAATAACCAGACCGCCGATGACGTTCATAGATGCCCAAAAAGGTGTAAGTAAAGGCGAGCCGATATATGCAATTTGCGCCCAGTCAAATGTAACGGGGAACAGTCCCAACCCGGAGACCACGCCAAAAAGATTCGCAATCACGACATTTTTTGGTGCGAGCCAGGTGATCACGTTGAAGTAGCTGAGCGCGGGCATCAACAACCCCGGCAGAAAGTAGAAGAGAAAAGCACACGTCCAGACAAGGTAGAAGAATTTCCATCTGCTGATTCGCCATCCATTCGCGATCTCGTTCTGCTCTTTGTGGAGTGTCGTAAACATAGCGGCGGACATTAAAGTGCCTGGCCATATCATCCCGCTCGGCCGCACGAGGAATCGTCGGGTTAGACCAGCAAAGGTGTAACCCAGAATTTGCGTTGATAAGGTGAGTAGGAGCTGATAGATAATGCTGGCCTCCTGACCGTAAAACTGGGTTTGCTCGACAATGACATCTGTGGCGAACGCGAAACCGAAGGAGACATTGCTGCTCACATAGACACAGCTATGTTCCTTCTCGTTCCAGGATCCCTGGGCTAGCCAAAGGCGTAAACGCCGAGCACGACTTATTTTTTCGGCTGATGGCCCTCCATCGCCAACTCCCGCGATCGAGGAGGAAACACGTACCCCATCAACAAACTGTTCCGGGGGATCATCAGGTCGTTTGAGGAACAGGTCCCAAAGAAGACCCAATGGATGTACAAGAAGTAAAGCAATTACAGGAGTAATGGCAACACTGGGGTATCTCAAGGAGAAAAAGAGATTGGTCGAAGACCCGAGAATTGAAAAGAGAGCAGATAGTATCCACATTCGAGGAGTATTAATGGACAAGGCTGTATTGTCTGTAGATGCGACAGAGGCCCTGACTTGAGGGTATGGCGAGTTGTCTGGAGGATCTTCATCTTCGACCCGGGTAGGGTCCTCGTCGTCGTCATCCGACGCTTGGTCCGTTACAGAGCCCTCAGACTGGTCTTTGTTTGGTATGTCATTCAATAATGCCGCATCGGCTACTCCGAACCGGCCCTCAGGACCCCCAACAATAGAGGACCCAGCGATTTCAAATGACAAGCTCTTTCTTCTTCTTCTACTCAAAGAGGATGTGCTCGCCCGAAAACCGAGGGAGCGGCCGGAACCTGTAGACTGCCGCCGCCGTGAATTCGTCGTCTCAGTGCTCTGCCTAGACAAAAGAGCATTTTCTTCCTCGCTGTCGCCGTCGCCATCGCCATCGATTGACGGATGGAGCGGTGCTGCGCCATATGACCCGGTACCAAAACCCGGCGAAGTACGCAAAAGCAGCGGTGCTTTAGACATAGTATTAAGCTGTCGGTCGTTCTTGTCGGCAGCTATGGGATCGGCCTCGTCTCGGCTAGCTGTGGTGGTGTTTGAATCATGGCTGTCGAACCAAGGAGCGGCGGCGGGGTCGGTGACAGAGAAGGGAAAGGGTTCGTGCGACGTTGGCGGATGACGTGGATCGTATTCAGGTTCAGGCAGTAGCGTGGGGGCTCGAGAAGGAAGAGTAGCTGCTGTTCTGGTGGAGCTTGTCGCGGCAGAGGAGGGGTCGGTTATGAGGGAGCTTTTTATGGATTCCAGAGGGAAGGCTTGACTGCTTGGGTCCGTAGACGGAGAGGAGTCATTCCGGTCAGTACGAGCACGAGGCATTGGTTGACTGACTATGTGCCATGGATCAAATTGGGATGAGGAAAAGGTATGGTGAAGAGGACGGTGTTACCTAATCCCGCAGCTGACTGGCCACATCCCAGACCATCCACCGCAGACCGCAGTATCGCATGAGAAGGTATTAGGAACTATACAGAACACCAATACCACATAGGAATACACTTGTCCGCAAATGTAGAGCTCCGCCTGCGACATGCAAGATGGTCAGGGGGGTCGTGGCGTGGAGATTGATTAGATTGATGGATTAGATAAAAAATGGAAGTTTTGTTATTATTACCTCATAAATTCTAAGCCGCCAAGCCCGTCCCGTGCCGAGTCGCCATGAGTTGGTGGGTCTAAAGGCCTGCCGACCCCCGCCGGCTCCTTGCCGAGACCCGTTGTCGAGAATGCCCATCGAGGTGCTATTTCGTGCGTGCCATTTCTGCTCCCTACCTAATTTCCCATATATGCACATGCAAAACAATACGTTAGGGTAAGACAAGGATCAAAATGCTTCTCAATGCTTTGAGATTTGTCTTGCCACCTAATGTTCAATCTCGATTCCAAAGAGTCTCGCTCTAATCAAGGTAGCACATGTTAAGGATCACAAGATATGTATGCACAGGCACATGACGGGCAATCCCGAGATCATATGCACGCACAGATGCTGTAGATACCCATGCCTTCACTTGAAAGCCAGCATCTTGAATTAAAAGGATATCCATTCCTCTGAGTGGAGTCAAACACGCATATGCTGGTCCACACTTTGTATTGATCCCAACACCGTTGCATATGTACCTTAATATATAGACCCTTCAAAGTTTATAGAGCGCAATCACTCAAAATGAAGAAAGGGAAAGAGAATAGAGTAAATCAGAAGGCAAGCAACTTGAGAAAGAAAAAAAAGAAACATACAACACCAGGGATTCGCTGGTCGTCACCGACCCAACTACTAGTCTGGCGGTAAGTGGTTTGACTAAGGGAGAGCAGACGGGATCCCGTATTTTCCAGTTCCTATGGTCGTATGTAGCAATCAGAGGCTCTATGTTAATATAAATAGAACGTCAACCCGATGATGGTTGCTCGGGTAGCACAGATTGTTCCCAGCTCTTTTTCCATTGTACAGCCTTCTAACCTCGGCATCCTTTGAATATACCTATCTGGGAGGGCTTTATCTCTGTCTCGGTGCTCTTGCGGCAGCAAATCTACTCTTGAAATGGCTTTCGGCAGGTAGGTAGGTACCTAACTTAAGCAATGCGCTTCGCCACTGTCTATGAGGCTAACATTTGCGTTGCGCATACCAGGTAGGTACCTCCGTAGGAAGTTGCAGATGATAATTGGAGTAAAGGTTGCCTGTGCCTAGTATCTATGGGTGAGTACCACACCATTTAGGTGTGAGCTTTATTACTCTTCCTATAGCCACCGGCTTTGTACCCGTCATTTTCAAAGCTTTGGTCCGAAGTACAAAATATCTTCATCAGCATTGAATTTCGGGTTACTTGTGCATAGATCCTTTTTTTTTTCTTTTTCTTTTCCTTTTTCCTTTTTCCTTTTCTTTTTCCTTTTCCTTTCCCTTTCTTCTTTCTCTTCTAGTAGATTTAAAGTACAGTTTTTCACTAGTTTATACGTTTCTATATTTAAAACGCAGATAGTTTTTTAAATTACTATAAAGTATAATATAGCACTTAAAATTTTCATTTCCTAACTTGCCGACTTTCAGGTCTTTTATAATATTATAAACGGTCATTTTTAACTCTAATTCTTTATTTTACTACTTATAATTGGTGTAAATTCATTGTTTCTCTAGTTCGCTGGTTAAACAATCAGTTAGATCATTGCTTATGGGTAGGATGTTAGGTGAGGGCTAAAATTAAAATTTTAAAGATAAATCCTTGCTGAGGCCAGGGGATAGTAAGGTACTTTTGCATTGTCTCATCGGTACAAAGGCGTATAATAATGCTCATGCTGTCCTCTCCTACTATTAGACATCGGTTCTGGGATGTGCTACCTGTAGCTTGCTATCGTCTCCTCATCGCCCCCTCATCATCCACGATTGGAGATTAAGTAATAATAATCGTTGATAGCGTTCGGCACGCCATGTCACCTGATACCACCGGCACCGTCAATGAATTTGACGGAATCGGGTTACAGAACTTAGGTAATATCAGAGTAGACAGAGATTTGATAATAGGTGAGGCTACACACCCGCGACGCTTCTGCAGCGGCTGACTGTTTTAAGGAACACAACAACACAGTAACTCCATCGCTTCACGTCGTTCGGAGTGTCTCCGCCGGCTCCACACCTCACCGTATAAGGAGCGGAAAAACAGAAATCCCCCACGAGCAGACGGTACATGTGAATGGTTCACTAACCACGACCTCTTCCGAGGCTGGAACCAAAAAGATGGAGCCTTGCTTTGGGTATCAGCAGACCCGGGCTGCGGGAAATCTGTCTTGGCACGATACCTGATAGACAGTGTTCTACCTTCAAACCCCGCAGAAAGTAGAACGACATGTTATTTTTTCTTCAAGGATGAGTTTGAAGACCAGAGAACTGTGGCGAGTGCTCTTTCCTGCCTCTTACACCAATTGTTTGATCAACATCCCGCTCTGCTTTCATATGATCTTCTCGAGAAGCTAGGAAACGAAGATCAGTTCTTCGCCTCGTACTCAAAGTTTTGGGACATACTCGTCACGACAGCCGAGCTCCTCACAACACATAGTGACTCAAATCCGGGAGAAGTTATCTGTATCCTCGATGCTCTTGACGAATGCAGGGATATGATTCACTTGACGACAGCCTTGACGGAGCTATATAGCAAGAGTGGAGGCGTCCCAGGGTTGAAATTCCTTATTACCAGTCGACCATACAATGACATTCATCAAGCATTCGAAAATCTTGAGAATTCTGGGTTGATGTTATCCTTGAGAGGGGAGGTGCAGCAAGAGGTAGACAAAAACGCTCTCGAGATTTCCATTGCTATCGATCAACGCATCGATGAGCTGTGCAAACGACGTCGGTTCGGAACAGAGGAAAAAGTGGCAGTATTGCATTAATCCAGGAGAATCGCACCGTCTAGTTTCCGAAGCATGCATACGGTACTTGACTCTTGATGATTTTAAGGTTTCATACAATCCAACGCAATACGGCCAACTTTGGAACGGGCGACTCTGCTGACTAAAACTCGGGGCCACACACGGGTGGGTTCTGGTTGTTAGCCGGCTGCTCCGTTTTGGCTCGGCGGTCCTAGCCCACCCCGGAGAACCGTTTTGGAAGTGCGTTCGATCGGAGAGACTCGAATCCGGATGATGTCGCCTTACTTAGCGTACACCCCGTTCGGCCGCTTCTTACCCCCTGAGCCCTTGGTGCCGGCTCCGCCGTGCTTCGAGGCGCCCGGTCCAAGGACCCATCTAGTGGATAAGAGATCCAGTAATCGATAGAATTGAGACCCCAACCCTATACTTGCTTCTAATGTGCGACCTAACTCCAACCTAGCAGGCTTCCTTTTACTCTGGTACTATCGTGCCTGACATGGCGGAGCTTATGGCCTGACCGAGTCTTTATTAGCGTGACTGTATTCCGCTACCAGTTGTCGTCGAACAAAAGTCGACCTCCCTCTGTTATTAGTAGGCCATTCACGACTCTTAATCATTAAGGTACCCGGCTATGACTTGAGAAACGGAGACGCCCACACCTGTACATGTTTTTAGGAGTGAAATTGATTTACTGTGTGATGTATTATCGTGCAACCTGGTCTTCCTAGAAGGACCGGGAACTTCAGAGACGGAGAGCACTCGCACTTTTCCAAGATCCGGCAATGGCTTTGGGCGTGGAACAAAGCTCTGTGCGACGTAACGTGTATACGGCCCGGCCAAGATGTCTTCCGAAGTTGACTGTATGATAGCTGCTTTTGAGGCACCAAATTTCAAAAGTGTCACGGCGATAGTGCTGTCCGTATTGTTTGCGGAATTAGTCGCAGGAATTCGAGATGGACGCTAAGAACGTCCGGGTGGTTGCGTAATGTCATCCAATTGGCAATACGTTAGGTAGGAGAGTACGAACTAGAATGGTTTCTCCTACTCAATAACTATCTCTTATATCCAAGGTGGTTTCTCCTTCCTACCGCAGCCTTAAAAGGGACTTTATTTGCCCTTCCTGGACTGTACCTCCCTAATAAGCAATAATCTGGAAACCCTACCCGCCCAAGTGTGCACAACATGACTGCTGATCAGAGCCCAAAGGCGACGCAGCTGGGAGTACATCCTGCGACCTCTTGGCTGCCTTTCTTCACCCTATGCCACAATGACATCATAGCTGAATTCAAACTTCTTGCGACAATTCAGGTTGACTTGAGTCAATGTCTTTCTGACATGTTCACTCCACACAAGCTCATATTTTTCGAACCATGCATAGACTGTCGCTTGCTTCACTTGGGCTACTTTGTTCAGCTGAAGGAACCTGCGCAGGTAGTGGCATGCGTCATCCAGATCATACTCCCGTGCTCCATGAATCCCACCGCCAGATATCCTATCAACCTTGCAACAGAAGGAGTAGTTCCAAGGGGCAGCAAGCACTGTGAGACCCGGTTCTCTGAAGATGATCTCGCGCTGGGCGAAAGCTTGGTCGGTGAGAGTGGCCTTTTGCTCATTGGGCATGAACAAAATGGTACGATTATTGAACCAATCTCCCTCCAGGTTTTTCTCCCGCTTCGCTGCGTCCCTTGCCCCTTGGACAAGTAGCGCAACGTCTTGAGCGGTCATCTAGTTGTTGAAGAAATCGACATCATGTGTGACTTGGCGTGATTGAAGGTGGATGGTATTTACAGCTCCACCAACGGCCACCACCGTCACGTCACCCCCCTTCTTCTTGATGAATGAAGCGACGTGGGAGAGTGCGCTGAGGAGCATGTCGCGTGTGAGTTTCGGGATGGGGGCTTCATGACCAGGTGTCCGTCTTGGAGCCAGCTCCTTTAAAGTCTTGGCACTCCGGCGCTGTTGCCATCTCGAGAAGCCCTGCCCCATATTAAAAAGACTAGAGTAGCTGAAGGATTTTTGGGGGTTTCAAAATGTTAGCGATAATGCATGATCTAGTTACCATCCGATTACTCATCTGGGGTAGCGAAAGCCTCGGTCGGGGCGCGGGCATACTAAAACTGTCATCCCCACGTAAGGATGTAACAGTCTACAGACCTCTGAGTTTACCTGTTACCAAATATATAATCCATATTCCGTAAATCTGAGCCCTACCTCTGAAGAAAATCCTGCTAGTGATTCTATCGGAAGGCGGTAGTACTTCGAGAAGACAATGTTCAGGGCCACGGAATATCTCTACCCGAACGTCATAAGACGGCGCGCGCAGCAGGGAAACCTGTTTGCCACCATCGTCGACCCCAGCGGGCAGACCGATTTGCAGTACTTGACGTATGCTGATATTGAAAATGCTTCGAACAGAGCAGCATGGTTCCTTGACCAGAACCTCAAAAATGAGATCAAGGTTTATTATATGGGGCCGAATGACATACGGTACCCAATCTGGGTGATCGGAGGTATGAAGGCTGGAAAATGCGTGAGTAGAACGCTTCCTTCTTCACGATAGAGGCTCATTTGATCGGGACACTGATTATTGGCTTTCGCTGAAAGGTCGCGCTCCCGGCCCCGGGAAACTCAGTCTCAGCCAATACCGGCCTGTTCGAGAAAGTAGGCGCATCGACGCTCTTGTATGCCCCTGAGGCGAAAGACACACTATCGCCGCTTCTGGATGCTACGAGGACCACAGTCAAGTTAATCGCGACAATGACTTACCAAGAGTTGCTTGGGGAGGACATTGTGGATGTATACCCCTTTACAGCAACCTTCGAGGAAGTGAAAGACACGCAGTTTCTCTGTCTCCATACATCAGGAACCTCGGGACATCCAAAGCCTATCTACTGGAATCACAGCGCAGCTGCCACAATACCTTCTTTTATGGATCCGGATATAGCAGGCGAAGAACCGAACCGCACGCGAGACTTATTCGATAAAGCCACGCTTCTCTTGCTATTCCCGTTATTCCACGTAAGACAGCCCAAAACCGTCATTAACTTGAATCTTGTAATCAAGGAGTAGGATAGTCACTGATGATTCCTTCTAGTTTGCTGGAATAGCCTCTATCCTCTCGGCCGTTCAGGCCGAGAGCACCATTGCGATACCATCATCAGGTACGAGATTGACTCCGGCCAACGTTAGCGCAATGCTGCAGCGCGTGAAGTGCACGACGCTCTTCATTCCACCGCCTGTCCTCGAGTCTTGCCATGACCATCCTCCCGCCCTGGAGGCTCTTGGAGAATTAGAGACGGTCGTATACTCTGGCGGCTCGATTAACCCAGGTCGGGGTGAGGAGCTGACCAAACACATCAAGCACCTTGGCACAATTCTTGGGAGTACGGAAGGTGGACCGCTCCTCGCAGCCTCAACTCGAGACAACAAGCATTGGAATGCTTTTAGGTTCTTGGATGTTGGACAGAGGATGGAGGAAGTCGCGACGGGGGTCTATGAGTTGGTATTCAGCCGGAACGACCTACAAGTGCGCGCGAATGGCTACTTCCATACTTTTCCTCATCTTGAAAGCGAGTTCCGCACTGCAGACCTCTACGCCCCTGTGGAAAACGAGCCCGGTTGGTGGATATACCGTGGAAGAACGGACAACTGGATGATGCTCTCCAATGGGCTGAAAATGGATCCGACAGATATGGAAAGTATCATTGGGGCCCATCCTGATGTCAAAGGAGCTCTAATAGCGGGATCGTACCGGCCTCAACCCTGCCTCCTGGTTGAGCTTAAGCACCCTCCAACGGACCAAGAAAGCCGGGAGAAAGCCCTTGACGCTCTGTGGCCAGCTGTCGAGAAAGCGAATCAGGGGATGCGCAAGATCGGCCGGATCCCGCGCGAGCTGATCTTGTTCGCAACAGAGAAGAAGCCTTTCCTACGCGCGAGTAAAGGCACTATACAGCGGGTGCTGACGATCACGGACTATGCGCCAGAGATCGACCAAGCGTATGCCGAAGCGGAAGAAAGCTTGCTCACAGGCGGACTGCCACCTCTCCAATCACCCGGGTCTGCTTCCGACCTTATATCCCTGCTTGAAGCCATATTTTCCCAAACAATGCAGAACTCTTCCGATGATGTCGTAATTGACATCGATGAGGACTTGTTCACTCGCGGCCTGGATTCCCTGGGTATCTCTGTCGTGCTTGCGAGACTGAAAGCCACTCTGCGGAAACATGGTGTCAGTGACGAGAAGTTGAAATTGATAAAAAATCAACTAATCTACAAAGAACCGACAGTCACACGTCTAGCTAACGCATTGTCTACGATCCTCTCCGGCGCGGCAGTCAGCGACGAAACGGCGGAGTCACAAGCTCTCTTGAACCAAGTACTAGATGAATACGAACAGAAGCTACATGGGATACTAGCAGCAAAGGAGGCGTCAAATGGTCTTAAAACGAACGGATACAAGGGAACGAAGACGGGCCACACCGTTATCCTAACCGGCTCGACGGGCTCTGTAGGATCGTACATCCTCTCCTCGCTCCTAGCCAGAAACGACGTCAACAAAATCATCTGCCTCAATCGCAGCCCAGACGCAGCACAAAAACAAGCCGCCTCATTCCGATCCCGAGGTATCACGGGCCTCGACAAAGCAGAAGCGAGCCAACGTGTCGTGTACATGCAAGCAGCACTCCACGATCCTCATCTAGGCCTATCAGACATAGACTACCAAACCCTTCAAACCTCGGCAACAACGATCATCCACAACGCCTTCCCCGTGAATTTTCTCCTCGGACTGCGGGCTTTCGAACCGCAATTGCAGGGGTTATTGAACCTCATCGAACTTGCGGATTCCAGCGCCAAGCACGCCGCGGTCCTCTTCATATCGAGTATCAGCGCCGGATTACCCGTGATGGGTGATAGTAGCGTTGTTCCCGAGACCGTGCTCCCGCGTGAGCGCGCGGGGGCGATCCTATCCCAGGGCTACGCACAGGCGAAATATATCTGCGAGAGCCTGCTGCAGACGTACGCTTCAGCATCCAATGAAGCTCACGGCCAGGAAAGAAAAGCCTCCATCCTCCGTGTCGGCCAAGTAAGCGGTCCGCTCGTCGGGCCCGGAGTGTGGAATCCAGCGGAGTGGGCGCCCTCGCTGGTCCTGAGTTCGAAGTACCTTGGTGCCTGCCCGGAGTCGATTGGCGAGCTGGAAGTGAATTGGGTGCCTGTTGATAAGCTGGGAGAGATTGTGTGCGAGATTATGTCATCTTCTCCCTCTTCCTCTGCCTCCGCTACAAAGCCATCATCTTCATCAACGGACGAGAATGGTATCGGTACAGACACCGCCAGCGAAAACGCCTTCACTCTCTACAACATCGTAAACCCCCACGCAACCTCCTGGGCCGACCTCCTCCCTGCCCTCAAGCCCATCGCGAAAGAAACCGTGCCCGCAAGCGAATGGATCGGCCGTCTCGAAGGGAGCGAGCAAAGCGGCGCACAGCATCTACTCACCCAGAACCCGGGGCTGAAACTACTCGATTTCTATAAGCAGACTATGCTTACTAGTAGTCCCGATGGGAAGGCAGAAGACAAGGTGATCACGACGGAGATAGATAATCTCCTGCGCGCGAGCGAGACGGCAAGGACTCTGTGCCAGATCGAGCAGCGAGACTTGCAGCACTGGATGCGTGGATGGGGATTGTGAGCTATATCGTGAAGCTTGAGCCTGCAGACATTACGTATCAAACTCTATGAGGAAAGGAAAATGGAAACGGGACTCAGGTTTATTCTCATGATCTAGGGAGAATTAGTGGCTGGGACGTAGATTAAAGGAAGGCGAGGCTATCAAGAGTCGATGTTCACAAGTTGGATGGGTGACTGAAGGGGGAAGAGAATGATACTTACTCTGACTATGTCTAACAATTCTTGGCTGATATATACGTTAGCAAAGGCAAACTTGAGGTGCAGGACACCTGTACAGAACATGACATGCAATGAAGTTCATTGGAAATACAGTACAACGTATATTGGTCGTTATGTTGATCAGTCTAACGAGGGTATAACAATGCAAACTGGCCATCGTACCATTGAGGGGCGAAGGAAGGCTCAGTATCGCTAGCTCCCAGGCCTACTTCAAAATAAATATGTAAGTCGTGTAAATATATTACATACCCTCCCTGAACGCCGACCGTCGTATATTACAATAACCAAAGTTTTTTCTTTGTACAGCCCATTCCATATATTTCATCCTCCCATCCTTCTGACTCAGTCAGACATGGATGTTCCTTGTCAAAACGCACCACATTCTTACAAATTATTGGCATTCCTTTTTCATGATGAACGCAAATCATCAGCCCAACCCATAGTCTCACGCTCATCAGCCGAGACACGAGCATATTCAAGGAGCAATCGTAGCACATAAACCTGCATGTCCTCTTTTCGCAGAACGCGTCCAGCCCATTCTTTGCCATCCATAGCAATTTTCTTGGCCTCTTTGTCATGGCCAGGCGCCGTCTTGTCGGAACCCAAGAAGTACTCCATGATGCCATAGTAGTCACCGAAACGGTTATCCATGGGAACAAAGTGCTTCCATGCCACGAGACGGCTGTCGTGCCACTCATGCCACATTGTGCTCTTGATCGGCACGCCCGTACTCCGGAGGAAGGCCAGATAGCGGCCAGAGAACGAGTTGCCGTCGATGTCGGGAAGATATTTGTAGTCAAACTGGTCTACTAGATCAACGCCCTCTATGAGCTCAAAGTGCTGGTCCACGTACGGGCATGCACCATCCTCTGGCTCGGGCGTGAAGTCGGGATCACACATGAACTCGGTGAGGCCAACGTTCGCCCATTGATGAACCCACTCTCCCAGCTTCTTGTCCTTGCTTGCCCTCACATTATAGCTAGGATCCGGAAGCTGGAAATTGATTGGGGCTTCGATATCCTCTTCTGCAAGAAGTAACTGGGTGCCGTTATTCATCGCTACAAAACGGTGTCTTTGGAAGCCTTTCCAGTTGTCAGCCTTGTTTCGTCCGCCGGTGGCCACTCCGCGCCATATCAGAGGATCAATCTTCTGCTCCCACGAAATGCCCTGATAACCATTACCAGTGAATCGATCTTCCTCATTCCAATACATAGGCGGAGGCAAAAGAATCTCGTTGTTAACAGCGAGCTTACTTCCGCCAAACAAGGGGAACAAAACTCGAGTAGATCTTACGGTAAGAGGGTTGATGAAGATACCCTCTAAGCCCTGGAGGTCAGGCTGATGGCAGAACTCGGTCGAGAGCGAGAAGTTGGAAACATATCCCTCGTATTGATGAGGGGCCGCCATCGATGGAGTCATTTTAGGAGTATGATCGAAGGACTCTAGAGCGGGCATTCGTCGGGCTGGGCTATCTGGAGCACATCCACGACGCGCGATCAGCCAAAAGGGTTCTGCTGCCAGTTAGTATAGCCCGTCTGGTAACCAAAGGAATGGTTTTCAAATATTCTTACTTGTATCCTCCCAGTGCATCCTTCTGTCAGATGCCTGCTTGACTGCAAGAGGCACCCCCTTCCCGACCGGGGGTAGTTGGTCATAGGTTGATATGATCTCTTTCGTTGGGACAATTTTACGAGTCTTATCGGCTTTCTGCACGACTTCCTCCATTTCTTCCCAGGGAACGACGACTCGTGGCTCATCCATGGCATTCAGAGCAAGGTCCATATCGGGCAGCATATGCTCAACGGTCTTGATCAATTTAAGCCAAATCTGGGTCCAGAACCAGTCACTTTCGGCACTCGCATTGCCGTCACGGATGTTGATGGTCATTTCGAAATCATGTGCCTCCTTGCGGATGAACTTTGGATCCACGCCCCAAAAAGGGTGTAGGTCGTGATAGATGCGATCGAACAAGTCTTCAATCACAACGGCATCGTTGTCCTTGGCGAAGTCATACCACTCGTTGAACCCAGGAGGCGGGTGTCGACCTCGGCGCTCTCGATAAGCCTTGGCAGCCTCAGAGAGGGTCGTGGATTCTTTGGTCATGAGCTCTTTAAATTCCTTGTCGGCAGTCTTGATCAAGTGGTCGATGGGGTGGTCCTTAGCAATTTGTGAGAGAGGCTTTTCTTTCTCTTTTGTGGGCGATGTTGTGCCATCGTTCGCCTTGCTCGTCCCGCTCTTGGACTGCCCAGAGCTGCTTTCCTTCGAATCGAACCCAACCTTTTTACCACTAGACTCGCTAGATTCACTCTTAACTCGATCCGAACTGATAAGTGGTTTCTCGGTTTTCTCATCGCCTTTATCGGACTGGGAAGTGGATTTGAGATAGCTGTCCTTCATGGAGCCTGGTTGCTTGTCTTTGGTCTTGCCAATGTCCTCCACCTCATGATCATTTTTCGTCGTCGAAGACTCAGGCTCGGACTTGGACTTGGACTCGGATGTGGGAGGAGGAGCGTGCATCGAAAGGGACGACTCATCAACCGCATTCGGGGGAATAGGTGCTGACGGCGCATGTTGAGGTGTCGAGGATAGGTGTTTTCCGGGGTGGTCGGCTGGGTTGTTGGAGAAATAGTAGAAGAGGCATAGGATGAGGAGGGCTGGAAATATATAGCGCGTGATATGTGAGGCTCGTCTAGGAGGAAACGCGGGTGAGCGCATCTTGAACATGGCACGGCACCGTCAAGGCGACGCAGATGTCGCTTGACGGTCGCGTTTGAATACAACTTGTATAAGTGGAAGTGCTATCCGTGGGGGATTCAGTTCCACTGGATGAATTTCCCTGGAATTCTTGGCGTGGTAGTGTCCAGCTGGGGTTCGGATTTAGATATCGGTTTGTAAAAGAGCGGACGGCTGGTGATGCAGCGACAAGAATAATGATGATGGGAGGTAATAAGGGGAAACGAGAAAGAATATTCGCTACTTAAGGTTAGGAGGTAATAAGTACCGGGATAGTCAAAATTGGGTGTGTGACTATCCAGAATGAACCTGGTAGGACTAGTCAAAACTCGCTCTAGCTGCACTAGGCAGCTTTTTCAACAAGAAGCAAGTTGTTAGCACCAGCTTTATTAACAGATTGGTTCTTTTCTTACAGCAAGAAGATGCCGTCAGCTTAATCTCACCTACTCAGCTCTCTCCTCTGAACAAGTTTGAAATTAATTGTGCTGCGCGTCCTTCCACATTCTCAAAATGTGTGGAAGATGTGGCACATGCAAGCACCTGCATGCGGGCACGTTTCGACATCCGTCATTCAATATGTAGCACACGCAGGCAATCCGAGGCAGTTTTTCTTTTAGCGAGTGTGCCAAGCTGGGCATCTCTCCAGATCTGCAACGCATTCTCCACATCCCCGAAACGGCTACATCCCGCATCTGAACGGCTACCTAAAGTTTCTCTAGTACGACACCAATTGACACCTCTACTATATGCTATTTTCTGCTACCAGAGGTTCTGTTGAATACGACCAATCTGACCAGTCATATCTCTGATTATCACTATAGTACTTTTTGAGGAGGACTTGAAGATATCTGTTCATTTGTGGATTTCCAAGAGTCCTTTCTATTTGTAGGACACAAGGCCTATAACGTATGACTGCTACAGCTGCCTATATCACATGAGGTAGGATCCAAGGATCAGCAACAGCAGCATGAACACTGTCCGTTAATTTCCTCGTCCTTGAGTTACTGGCGCCTAGCATACTGTTAGTATTTACGACAAATTAAACGAGTTCAAATGCTCGAGAAATTACCTATAGGACGGGTTTTCAAGGTTTAAGCTTTGTACCAAGCTCGTAAGCGAACCAGGAAATTTGGCTCTGTGTTCATTTGCTTCCCGATGCCACAACGATCGATCGCTTTCTCACGTCCCCCCATATCACAAAACGGGAAAGGACAATGAGTTAAGACAGCATAGCACCAATTGGACAATTGTAATGTCGCACTCCGACCGAGATAGAGCCAGCACTGCTGCACAGGGTACCTGCGTACATACTTAGCCGTACATTGCTGGTATCACGTTGGCCACTACTCGCAATCCTCACTTTTGCAGCGCGGCCGTTCGGATGGCCCAAAGCGGGCGAAGGTGGCCGCTTTTTATAGATGAGAGTCCAATAATAGATGGCCTAATGGAAATTCCACCAACTTGCCAGTTCAGAGCCATAATTACATGATGCGTAAATATGTGTGTCTCACCGCAACTATATGTACCTTTACCTCGGGAGTACAAAAGATCTGAGATCTGCCCGGCTGATACCATCGTCCATGTGTTACCAAACACCCTTCAAATTCCGCAGTATCTCCCGATCTCGTCTAACAGGCCCGGACATTTACTCCCATATTGGTGAATAATGTTTTTGAAATAGTGTATTTCCCCGAGCCAGGGTAGACCGTTCTACACGGCACTACAAGGGGTTCATTCCGGAGTTCGTGCTGGCCATTGATTGGGTCCTTGATTCTGAGCTTGTACATATTCTTAAGTTCACGCAAGCATGTCAGCGAAAGACAAACGACGAAAAAGAATATCGGTTATTTTTCTCATGATAATAATACAAAATTGCTCTAGTCATACACCTTCGTTCTGTGCTTCTAAATGCCCATCTATTATGCAATTTTTGTACAAAGCCCAGTAGGACAAGATGGCCGGTGTCCGACGAGTTGAGTGACTTCACTGAGCATCATGAAGCATATCTTCAGGCGTATCAGCTTCTACCTCCGTAGTTCTCGCAACCAATTCATGAAACTCGGGGCGGAAAGGCCAGTCCATCCAAAGTTCAAGGAGCTCTGTCCATTGTTTTGAGTTGATGGCCCTCGGCGTCGGTCCCGCGTGGGCTAGGTGGGGAAGAAAGCCCCCGGCGCCAGGACTCAAGTCGTGCAGAGACGTCCACAATGGCATGATGTGGTCTAGTGCACCGGGCCACAAATTCGTGAGTGCGCCTTCGACCGATTTCGAAGGGCTGTTGAATAAGAAGCGTAACATCATTTCAAAATAATCAGCCGCACGGCTTGAACCTGGCCCCGTTTCGGTCATCAGTGGGTGGAGCAGTGTTTTCGGGTTGATATCCAACAGGCTGCATGGAACATTGGGATAAAACTCGGTGGGCTCAATCTGGAGCGGTTCGTACGCTCGTTGATCCCAGGAAAGTACAGGCTCGCTCTGACGCCACACATGAAGGTTGTCATAATGCATTTGGAACTCCCTGACAGTGAAATCCCCGATTGACTGCCATTTCTCACGCCAGGCAGCCTCCTGAACTTTTATTTCCTCTGTACTAGCGCGATTCCTGTGAAGAGCTCGAATAGCGTCTAATTCGGTGGAGAATCTGTGCATTTTTTTTGCTCGTGTCTCATATGCGACTGCCCTATACCTCAAGCCTCTACGGCGTAAGGGGAGCTCGGGATCATCCTCTAGGGTTTGGCTTGCCTCTAAACCTTCCAACTCCTTCAGAAATTTTCTGTTCATGCTCGGAGGGTGCTGCCCAGGTATTGGGCCAGTTCCGCCTTCTTCAGCTATCGGCAAGGCTGTTTGATAATGCAGTGGCTCGCGTCCGGCAGGCATATGCAAGCCTGCTCTGAGCATTCTATTGGCAGTTGCAACAGCAGAGGCCTCATTGAGAGCATTCTCACGAGCAAACCAATTGGGCTCTGAAGGATCATGCCCACAGACCTCATGAACCCATTCGCAATAGAGCTCAGTCTCAATCCCCTGTTTTCGCTGTTTCTGAGCCGCTCGAGGGATGAAGGCTGACTTCTCATCACTTCGAGTCCATATTAACATGCGCACACGCCCATACTTGTGAAAGAGTCGGTGGGAGCTGATAGCGTCTATAAACTGATGCAAGACCAAGGCCGTCAGAGAAGGGAAACTGTACAAGTTTTTTGCCGGGTGCGCAGCGAGATTAGCTGTGACAAGCAGAGTATCATTGCCGCCGGTCTTGTTCAGGGTCTGGTGAGGGAAGTACTGGTCGGTCAGAACGGAGTTGAGATCTTTCCAGATGACACCGTTTCTCGGTACGACGGTAACGCCGGGTCGGTCAAGAAGGGGTTGGAGAAATTGCTGGTAGAATGCGATGTCGGGTTCCATCAATATGTGTGATCTCGGCTCGAGGCGGTCATGCAGCTTGCGACTCCAGAGGCCGGAGCCCGGGAACAGCTCGAGGATGTCACACCCACGGTGTCGTTCGAGGGATGGGCCGATGTAGTCGAAAATATCATCTATAAGCTTTTCGCTCACAACGTTGACGCGCGACTTGTCAATCTTGCCCTTGATTTTGAATGTTGGTTTCTCGCCCCTAGTCTTGTAGAAAGCGGTGGGGTGAAGACCGGTTTGTCGGATCTGTTCAGCGAGCGGGTGCTCGGCGGCCATGATAGAGTTATCATATTTTTTGGGGAGGGTGAATTCTTCACCTTGCGCTAATCGGTAGCATGTTGAGGAAAGAGACCGCCGTCGCGTGGCTAAGTCGAGGAGGAGCAGAGAGGTGCGACGCCGGCCATGGTTGCGGACGGCGAACATGTGAAAAGAATGACGAGGGTCGGAGGTAGAAATTACTAGAGTTGAGCGGTTTATATGATGTATGATTAGCCGCGAGATTCTTCCGGGAACGTGTATATCATCTGCGAAAAGACTGAAGACATGGATTCTGAAGGTCGAGCACCCTCATCTCTAGCAACGGTCGATAGAAGGAGAAGAAAAAGACTGAAGTAATTACGTACTACAGGTTTATCCCTGAAATAATGGCACTTTCCGCAGTGGAGAACTACAGCGGTTTAGTTCCGCTTAACCAGAATAAAAATCTATACTATAGAAACTTACGATACGAAAAAGATATACTTTTTTTTCAACTCGTTATCTGCTTTTTTTGAAAAATCTTTTCGATTTATTATAAAATTGTAATTTTCTATGGTTGTTCCGGAAATCGAATAAAATAATATTCTAAGGCCGTCAGAAGTAGAGCTGCTGTGGAGAAAGTGCCATTATTTTAGGGATAAACCTGTAGTAGCCAGTGCAGGGGTTCATCAGGCCCAGGGTCCACAGAAGCTCACACCAATCAAATGCTAATAATAGTGTGGTGGGGTTGTCTTTGCTTGAAGCTCAGAGATGGATCCCGCTTAAATGCTGAATAGTAATAAGTACCTACCTTACCTAAGGACTTGCTAAGAAGTAGAAGTAAACATCATTTTTCAACTCTGTACCATCCGGGTAATTATACCAGATCGCTAACGAATTACTGACATCCTTTCATCTATTTGATCCTTTCGGTGTCTTTTTGAAGACCGCATTTACTGAAGATAACTTGATACTTGAGTCACAAGCCAACTACCGGGTAGCTTGGGCTAACGAGGAAAGTGCAGCCAGGCAGCGTCGGCCCCTCCAGTCCGATGATGCCATGTGCTGCCGAGACACTTGCGCCGCGCGACTCTTTCAACCTTCACCAACCACTGCACCATGATATTAGCGGCTCATTCCCCTTCTAAGCAATTGCAGATTCAAGTTCTATGTGCTAAGATCGTCCTGAAATCTGAACATTGCAGTATCGCAGACTGATTTACTCACCTGTTTACAATTTGCGTGGTGGTCAGAGAGGGGAAACTGCCCACCGTATGCATCGGCAAACTATGATGCCCCCGACTTCCATTGATATAACAAAACAAAATCAAGATGTAAGTTGCAATGACTGCTGAAAATGCCATGGAATTCCAGTGTTTTGGACCCAGCTGAATCCAAGGCCTCGTTGATAGGATTGAACCACCACAGAGACTGCGTCGCGCGGTCCACAGCAATGATGCTTCTCTCGTGAAGCGGATCCTAGACTCTCATCCTGATCTAGTTCATAACCCGGATCACTCCTCTACCGGTTTGTCTAACTCAAATCTTCACCTCGCTGCTAGCCTTGGTCATCTGCAAGTCTGCAAAACCCTTGTGGAACTTGGCCATGAGATTCCCACGCCGGCCCTGAACGATAACCACCAGACCGCGTTAATGTTAGCTGCTGCAGGAGGTCACACCGAGGTCGTCCATTTTCTCGCCGAGAATAATCCAACAACCATCTTGCGACGTGATTCACGCGGCAGAGATGCCATAATGGATGCCAGTCTGGGCGGTCACGATACAGTTCTTCAGATTCTTTTGACTTACGTACCCGGAGGGGCTGATGCGGCTGTCCAAAAAGCTGACGCCGATGGAAACACAGCCCTTCACTTTGCAAGCAGCAATGGCCATCTTCTTGTCCTTCGGACTCTTCTCGCTGCAGGTGCAGATGCCGAAAAGAAAAACATTTGGAGCTGGAGCGCCGTTTCTTATAGCGCGACTGTTCAAGCTGAGGTTTACCTCAAAAATCTGGTTGCTGATGTGGAGAAGCGGAGGCGAGCAAAGAACCACAGCATCGATGAAGGGCGGAAAGGAGGCGGCGTGCGCATTGTGGAACAAGAGACTCCTCTACCAGATTAAGTCTCTGTTATGATACCCGCTTGCCGTCGGCCTTGCTGTCATTTTTCGTCGTTCTCCTCGGTTCGAGGAGCTTCGGTTTATGGTGTACTTCACATAACAGTACTCTTCTTGGCTTACTCGATGTCAACACGGTCGTTGTCTGGCTTTACTGGAGTGCGCAAATGGGTTCAACCAATTCGGTTGTTGACATTAGTGGAGACCACTACTTTTCTATGCAACTTTCCTCGGCCTCGGCCAATGAAGCCCATATGAAATCAGCACTCCAAGAAATCATACGGAGGGCTATGAAGAGGTCTTGTGGATCAACTTAAATCCTCCAGTGAGCTCCGGCCGGATCGATGAGCTCCCCTGTTCTTCACGCTATGCACCACCTCATACCGTTGAGCCAAACGACAAATTTGAAGGAATTTCATCCACTCGGCACAGAGTGTACCAGAGTGGTCACATGACCCTTGTCTGTGAATCATCTTTTTGTTCCGCACCGATCACAGAAATTTGGGGAGTCTGCCTATTGTGCACCCTTATTTGTTTTCGACTACTTGTTCTGGTTGAAAGAATGGTGAATCTTAGATCTGTCACATCATTCTATTCTCGGCATTCCTGCCAATATATGACGAGCAGATTTACGGCAAATTACTGCCCCATCGTGTTGCATACCAGCATATGCTATAGCTCATGCGCTGATCGGTGCCTTCAGCTATTACCTTGGGGCTCTTGGTCGAGAAATTCACTTGGAGGCTCAGTTCCATGAATCTAGCCACGTGAAACCAGCCCACGTGATAAAATACCTTGTCCAAAGCAGCTTGTCTTTCTGAGGCTGCGTCCAATCAATGATTAGCCTTTGTGGGGAGCATTATGTTAAGCCTGTGGCATCTCGGCTGTGAATATCAGTCACGCACAGCAAATATGCCGAAGACTGCGTGGGCACTTCTGGCAATCGATCCTTGAGTGTAAAATGGAGATATCAAGAAAGGATATCCCCTTCAGTACATTGTTCCACTTGTCTATGCATCGCGATGTTCAATAGCGAGCAATATTTGGGCCAGCATTTTCTCCATGTGAATAGCATGCAAATATACTTACTCGACTGCCACTTGACAAGCCAACAGGCTTCGGCCCGGTCAATATCCTTGAGTGCAGTGTCGGACCCGGGTGCAGCTCCCTTTGACTCTCAGGCTTTGTGTTTGCGGCGACACTTTACAACTTTGAATCGGCGCCATTGTCTTTTACCCGAGCATGAAGAACCAATATGGTCGTGATTCTGCGCCTCATACAGTCACAGATACAGACCATCCAACTCAGGTGATGATGTCGCCATCCCAACGCCCTATTGGTCGCGATCTCTTCCTTGTGCTGATAATAAATGAGCCATGGCAACCATGGTCACGGTGATCATCCGAAAACAGTGATTCATAATGCCGAAGTTGAACGGCACAAGTTCTTACATATTCGACTGTGTCTCAAGCCCTTTCTTCCTTTTCTCCAACACGTCTTCCATACCATCCAGACATTTTCTGTCCAGGAAGACCCCCCAAAGCTGAGCATCACCACATCTTACCTGCCAACACTATCCGTGCCTCTAGCATATTAGCTATCTATTCCCCCTCATTTAGCTGAACCATTATTAAGGCTTCTACTCTATCAGCCCCTATTCTAGTGGGAGTCATAGCGCCCTCTCATTTGACCTTATTGTGCAACCATTTGCCACACACTGCGGCCCAACTGAGGTTTGGGTCATCAATAGTCTATTGACTCCAATACTAGAGCGCCGTGGCTGGTCCTCTATGGCCTAGCTACTCGCCACCTATCGCCCAACGTGGCTACACAAGCAGACGTTGTCACATTCCCCTTCCCTGCCACAAAGCTTGTTGTCGGCCAGTACTTCTGGCAACCCGATTCTTCGGTGTCTTGGGCGTGGTACATCCTCGGCACTTTCTACGACGACGAAGACCAGCCAGTTTGGTCGATTGAAGTCCTTCTGGGTCGCCATCTGACCCAAGAATCAGAGCCTCGTGGAATCATTGTCAACAGTGCTATCACCCCAGGTGAGTCTTATTGCTGTCCTCGTGACGATTTCCTACAATAAACTGTCTCTCAATAGACGGGGAGTTTAAATATTCTTGGACTGCAACCTTTTCTGTTGGCCTGTCTCCTTCTCCTTCCTTTCTATAGATGCATATATATTGACACCATACACTGCAGACAACTTGTATTCTTCCAGCTTCAACCACTTCGGATATCCATCGGGCCCTCTACCTTATCAACCCGCCATCTTTGAGCCAAGTCTCTCCGCATTCCCGACATCTCTGCCCATTTCCCTCGATCTAACTAGCAACATCATCGTTGCCCCCCCTCATCTTGCTATGGCCAGTCAAGCCATGAATGGTTGGAGCCCCAGATGGGGCTGGGACAATATTCAAGGAAACGTTCCCGCTCCCAATCCTCCCCCTGCCCCTGCCGGTATGCCTTTTGCAGCTTACTTTACTAACCCAGGTTTTTACCCTTTTGCAATGAACCCTGGCGCTTACAATTCCGCAGCAGGTGTTTTCATGCCAGGTCAGCCCCAGTATGTCCAAGGGCAGCCCGCCATGAATAATCAGCCTTACATGTACCTTGACCCACGAGCGCCACAGCCACATCCCCGTGTTAGCCTGAATGTGCCTGCCTTGAATCTGGTCAACTCTTACGGCGGGGCGGGTTGTGAGCCTGGCTACAACTATCTCTTCCATGCCGAATGTACTAAGATCCACGTCTTTCAGTGCAAGGAGCCGCCATGGCGTACCGCTGGCATGAACAGCCGTTTCGGTAAATTCCAGGTTCCGACGAATGTGACACTGAGCGAGCTGTTCTTGGCCTTTGGAGCTTGCAATCCAATTGCGAAGAACAACAAGATCACCGAGATAATCGAGGGCGGCAACGCCCGCTGGTATACCGGCCAGGTCTATGTTGGTGATATGCACGACAAGATGAAGAAGACCCTCAAGGAGATTGGCTGGGACAACAGCCGTAATGGTCGAGACAAGCCTGTCATCTGGCTTTGGGTGACTAAGGACTAGTCACTTTGAGGGGGTAGGCTAGTCGGATGGAGGGCGCACTGCGCTTGTCATATCGGGTCCAGTTGGCGTTGTTAATTTCACGTTACTGCTGCCTGGTCGCTTCGATCCAGAAGGGCTGGTAAGACGTGAAGCTTGCATGGGATTTATTGTGTTTTATCTGCATTTCTTTCATTTCGTACTGTTCGACAACCTGGGGCCTGGGAAAGGGGGCCTGGAGTTCTATGGGGCTTGCTAGCATGGCTATGTTTTTCGGAGCATGGGAAGAAGTCATGATGGGAATGGTGTTATCGGATCTGTTGTGAGGACAAGGCGCCGCACCAACGCTGTTTGTTCTCTTTTATTTTACTGATCAATGTATGTGTGCATACCACGAAGGAATCGGGCTATGCTTTCGAGGTCAGGTAGCAATGTTCATGCTTTCCTAATGAGATGTTGAGAAATCTACTTCCTTTCATCAACCCAGTTGCACTCTCATGATGACGTGTGTGCGTGCTTGCTATGGCCATGATTAATAGCGAGCTGGTATCGATCACTAAATGGTAATCATTGACGCATGAACCCTGCCGAGACGCAAGGGGTCGTGCAACAGTGACATGTAATTTTACGGAGATGAGAGTCCTCCGTAAGGTTGTTTTTAACCAGTGACAAGGAAACATCATGACAATGCGAGAAACTTGCATCAAATGACAGCTCTTATATTCTTGTTTACTCATCTGTTGGTTCGTAGCCTGCTCGGATTCGGCCCAATAGTCGAGCGAGCACTCAGGTAAGCTATGAGGAGTTCCGAAACCCGGACAGCGATCAGCGACGAGCCTGATGGTCTGTCTTTTAGACCTACATACCGCTGGTAATAACTATTGGGTGCCTGATACTGTTTGATGCACCGTGACGGAGCGGTGTGTCCTTGTCGGCGACGGGTCCTAGAACATGCCGGCGCATCAGCCTCAGCGGCCGCTTCGCCGCAGAGTTTCCTATCAGTTCCTCTGCAACTTGGTCTTTCTGGGTTGGAAGCATGCAGGAAGAAGGTAGAAACAAACATAGTATCGAGGTACACCCAAGACTACATACCATTTATTTTATCATTCCCATTTTTGACGCGTACACACCGCTCCTCTCCAACCCGAAGTACCATTGCTGTCATCAGATTGTAAGACGAGGCGGATTCAAGGGAATCGGTTGCGATGCGGGTTGCAACATACTTTAGTGCACTGTCGCCATAATTTGTAAAGTTACCTGGCAGGAGCTTGAGAAAATCAGTAACTTCCAGAGATAAAATGCAAATCACTACCTACCTATGCCGAAGCCAATACTACACGGGATCAACCCCCGAAACAAAGTCAGCGATTTCCTAATGCCGCGGGAAATGCTTCATACATTCCTACTTTGGTATGTACTTTATGGAGCACATCTTACATGCCGCATGCCGGGACAGCTCTCTCACCCAATAAGGTCATTTCCAGCTCCCCTTGGAAGTATGGGGCCGCGATGCGCGTATCCCACATCCCCTGTTTCGCTCTCTTGCAGTCCCTTTAGATTTGTCAGCTAAGGCCGACCTCAGCTCTTCTATCGCGCAGGGCTAGGACTTAATAGAAGCTAATTATCAATCACATACTCCCTATATTCCAGCCGAGTGGGAGAGTAGGTCCCCAACCAGTGAGGGCGTTGCCCAATTTGGTAATTCATATTCCTACCTACCTTAGATATGTATGTATGCATTCATTGGTAATGCTCTCTTACAAGTTGTGGGTTCTTCGTTGTTCCCGTGGCTGAATATCGAAGGGAGAACCTTGATGGCGGAACACTAGCTGGCCTTTCGATATAGACGAATTAGTCATAGTCTGCATAGTAAGACCAACAGCCGGCTTTATAGAGTGGGACCAGGGGTTCAATGGAGCCGTGCTTTGGAGGGGCAAGGAGGGGTAGATTTTCAAAATCACTACGAGTAATGACATGTTTACTATTACCTGTTTATGACCTGGCGATTTGGAAAACATGAAGGCAGCTACTACCCGCGGGGGGGATCATTGTTAGAGCTTTATTGGGCATGCCTTGTATGTATGTATATAAGAGGAGGCCCCTCTCGAGGCTAGAGGAGCTTTCTCTTCTTCCCTCTTTCTTGCTCCCTCTTCTTTCTAGCAATATCAACAATCCCGATCCGTAATAACAAGCCTTAAGAAACATCATCTACTCTACCTCAATACTAAGCAACCATGACTTCCCTCCACGAGATCACCATCCCCTACCTCACTGCCTCCCTCAAGACCCTCCAGGGCTTGATCGCCAAGACCGAGGAGCTCGCCGCCTCCCAAGGCAAGACCGGCAATGACTTGCTCGGCCTGAGTATCCACGAGAACATGTGGCCTCTTGCCCAGCAGTTCAACATCATCGCCATCCACGCCATGGGTGGTGTTGCCAAGGCCACCTCCACTGCTCCCCCCTCTGTCGCCTTCGGTCCCGGTATGGAAACCCTTGATTTCTTACCTGAAATCATTGTTGCCTGAAGATGGCCAGCTAACATTTACCCTTCAGTCTCTTCCATTGACGAGGCCAAGAAGCAGGTCGCCGATGTCCTCGCCTACGTCCAGGGCTGCAAACCCGAGGCCATCAATGGCAAGGAGGCTAACGTTACCGGTGCCAAGGTCGGCCCTGGTGACGATCTCCCTGTCACCGTCTACAACTACATCACCGGCTACATGATCCCCCAGATCTCCTTCCACCTCACCACCGTCTACGACATCCTCCGAGCCAACGGTGCTTCCCTCAGCAAGGGTGACTACCTCAAGGCTTACGTCGTCCCCTACAAGGGTTAAGTGCCTGGCTCGAAATAAGGAGCTTGGTAGAGGAAGAATGCGATTGGAAACAAGAACAATACCTAATAAAGAAGTCAAAATGACTATGGCTTTGAGTCGGCTCATCTGTGGCGACGGCTTACGTAGATGGTACGGTTTTATACACATAGAGTAGTTACATAAAGTACCAAGGCAGAGGAACGTCCCTCCTCTGTCCGCCGAAGAACGAGAATGGAATAAACATCACTTATTCCGAACTTGAGTTTGTCATGCAACGCGCTGTTAGTGATTTGAAGTGTTGCTTTATGTTGTCCCCTTTTCCAGGACAGTATGACCTCTGACTATTATAAAGCCTGCTTTGAATGCTCATAACCTCGGGCATCCCCTCGGGAACACGAGGCATAGTCCAGTCTTCTGATGGGCCACCTAGATATCACCACCTTTTCCTAATCTGCACTCGGTCCCGTCGAAAAGTGTCAAACTAACCCAGTACCCACTCACCCCTCACTCACTTATGTACAGCAGCTAGCGGGACCCGAACGGGCATTGTGCCGATCCCGCGGGCTGTGGCGTCGTTGAGAATCGTCTCTGTAGCGGTGGCACCTATCCGCGTGACGCCGAGGGACATGGCGACGAGGAACTGATCAAGGGTACGGATGCCGCCGGCCGCCTTGATCTGGACGTTGGGGCCGGAGTGGGCGCGCATCAGCTTGAGATCTGGTATCGTTGCACCCTTGTATGCGTAGTCTCCGTTCGGCTGCTTGACAAAGCCGTAGCCTGTTGATGTCTTGACGAAACCTACGGAGAGTGCGGAGCAGATCTTGCACAGGTGAACGATATCTATTTCGTAAGTTAATTAATTGTTGTCAGCCTTCGGCTCTGGAATAGATCTATTGGGAGAGGCCGGTGAGATTCCGACTTTTGACCTCAGCCACGGGAACTCACTACGTAAAAAGGTCAGTATTGATGTTGATAGGAGTAGACACAAGGTATGAGTAAGAACAACATACCGCTCATCCTCCAAAAAATCATTCTCAAAAATAACCTTCAGAACCCCATTGTGTTTCACACAAACATCATTTACTGCACGAATCTCATTCGTGACGTACTCCCAATCGCCGCCGAGAACCTTAGCAATATTGACAACGACGTCGATCTCGTGGGCGCCGGCGGCTAGAGCCTCCTCGGCCTCAAGCACTTTCGTTGTCGTCGTGCTGTTGCCGTGGGGGAAGCCGGCGACGGCGCACACTAGTACCCCGGACCCCTCGAGTACCTCCACCGCCACCGGAACCGAGTACGGCTTCACGCAGGCCGCTCCGACCCGGAATTTCTTTGCGATCTCTAGCCCTGCTGATACTTCGGCGTCGGTCATAGTCGGGTGCAGAAGGGAGTGGTCGATTGTCTTCGCAATCTGCGGTAGGGTGACGGTGATCGTGGTCTCGCCCATTTTTATGTTCTGTGTTGCTTTGTAATAGGGAGTGCTAAAGGGGAGATTTTGTAGGAGATCCGAGATAGGTTGACGAGGGGGCGGGATGTTCAGATCGGGCACCCTATATCATCCCTTTAGGCGGAAACCTTAAATTTTATCTTAGACTACCTAGGTATGCTTAAGTTCATTCCCCAGGTTTCGAAGCAAATGAATATCAATACAAGGGAATGGAAAGTATGGAATACTGGTGTTCGGCGCTGGAGAGTTAGCTCTACCAATATATCTTTCCCTTTTGCGTGATGCGGCGGAGCGGACTGTCTTGCAACCGAAGGAGAGGTGAGGCTAACAGTAGCGGGGAACTTGCCCCTGATCAGGGAAGCCTCCATACAAATTGATGCGGGGGGATGCCTGAATCCAAGACATCAACTTCTAATGTAGGTAGCAAAGCATCTAAGGTAAGGTAGGCAGCTGTGTAAATTTTGTGATACTAGATCTTGTCGCTTTGACTGAACGCAAGCTGCTTTGGTTAGAACTACATTTTTAGAACACATGTCTCTGGTTCGAGCTCGAGGACAAAGCAGGTACGTAATCCTGAGCAGGAGATGGTTTGGATCTAATACTCATGATTGGCGATTATTCTGCCGCTTGGATTAACATTGCACAGATATAATACCGTAGTGTCTGACGGAAATCGCTCGCTCGAATATGGGATTGTGCAGATGGCGATACAAAGACTGTCCCTTAACTTATTAGACTAGGGTACCCAGGACTGCTGTTGCCAATCGAACCAATTTGACGACACTCCAAAATCCAGGTTACCCTGAAGTGCGGCATCAACAGCTCCAAGATCAAATGTTGGATCGAAATACCCAAAGACGTCAAGATCCAGTACAGAGTCAAGTAGCAGCCAGTTGGTATTATCCCCATCGAAGAGAGATCCCATTCCTGTATTCTCCGCCGTCCTTATATCATGTGTCTGCAGTGGCGGCTGGCTGCTTTCTGCCGAGGATGGCTGATCCCCCTTCTTCGAAGAATCTGTCAGTCCGTTTTCCTGTGCCAAGCTTGCCACGGCTTTCCCCATCTCTTCAAGCACTTGTTCTGCCATCGCAACCATCGTCCTGGCTGTCCAAAACATGTCGTCCATCGACTTCAGAAGCGCCGTGTTGGTCCGGAAGCTCTGCTTGCCGCGGCTCCTGAACATGGGGACTTTGCTATGTCTCATTTTTCTGTAGGAAACGTTCAATGATAAGGAAACCCCATACGGAATAATGGGCGTGTAAGCGAGTTGTCCGCGAAATTCGCAACCGACTATCTGCGTAATCCTGTCTGCGGATAAAGACCGACGGCTATTAGTTGCTGGGTTCGGGAGAGTAGATGTCGTGCCGTCTGCTGGAGACTGGCTTGATAGGATTGCTACCGAGTGGTAGAAAACCTCGAGAGATGCTGATTTGCAGGCGGTGGTCAGAAATTCGTTCAATAATATGCCATGATATACATTCTTGTGCTTACCGAGACAATTACTCGGAATTCGTAGTGCCTCCGCATCATATATCATCTGCTCAAAGATGGGCATATCGACAAACGTCGGCCTCTCCATCCGCGTTCCCGGGCGGTACAGCGCGATGACCTTTTCGAGCTGAACCACGACTGTTAGAAGTAAACGAAAAGCAGGCGCTTGTCTCTGGATGCAGTCTTCTATATCCAAGCCTACATCCCGCTCATGAATCAGACACGCACGACCGTAGAAAGCACTAATGATCCGGTCAACTGCCCAGAGTGTACAAAACAATGTTCGGGTGGCTTCGATCTTTTTGTCGGATCCCGCTCCCATATGGAGGCCAAGAGTGTGCATTTGATGAATGGCACGACTGTTCAGTAGGCTTGGCACATCAGCGTCTTCGGGGGTTAGTGGTTGAGAGTAAAACGCCAAGGCGACTGAGAACCGAGTGACCCAGATTCGATCCGTTACTAGGCCAGCATCCAGTGCTGTCAGTACTGAGTTGGAAAGGAACGCACAGAACTCTTGCCGAGAGAGTAAAGGTCCTCCTGAGGTCAAACGGAGGTGCTGAGCAGCTTCTGGGTCTGCTGCAGCGGCCAAGCTTACGACCTGCTTCAGCAAGATCTCTGTCACTTTATTGGGTGGGTTGCGAAGACATTCAGGGCCGAAGAAAGGTATTAACGGGTCTAGTTTGTCAAGATAAATTCGTTTCAGCGCGGCAAAATCCTCACCCGGAGGCGTGAATGGCAAGTAGTGATTCCATAGATATGAAGCAAGCATATCCTGAGTGACCTTTCGTGAAGTCGGTTGTACACTGAGAATCCCAGGAACACGGTTACTTTGGCTTGCCAATTGAGCCTGCCACGTCCCAATGCCTCCTTGTGTGGACGTGTCTCGATGACTGCAGAGATTAGTAGCTTCCATCAAGACAGACCCTGGACTCATATCACCAACGAACATGGAAGGGGGGTGATCTTCCGGTTGTTGTGTTCCATTTCCAGAGCTAAGCGCAACTCCTTGTGTGGTAGGAGTTAAAGAGGTCTCATGTTGTTGACTGCTAGGTCGGTGTCCGGACGACGACGGCGGCCGCCCTGTCGCTTTCAGTGAGAGCCGAGACGGTGATGGTGATTCTGTCACAACTCCAGTTGTTTCTGTATGGATGCAACGTTTCTTCCTTTGTCTGCACCTCTCACAGGCCTGGGCAACCTGTTTTCGTTTTCGCGGGAATCCATCCTGGTCTGATTCTATAAACTTGACCATGGCGGCGGGCGGCGGGTTTAGTTAAGTGCTAATACAGCGGCCTCTGAGGTAATTCTAGCCAGTTTTCGTCACCTCCGACGTCTCAAAAAGGGAGACACATTGGAGACTCATTTTCATAGGAGAGAAAAAGAAAGAATAATTGTCGATTCCGCTTCTGCGAGGCGGCGAGCAAGGAATTATCAACAGCAGGCAGCCTCTTTCATGTTGTCGAGATCAGCGGAGTAACTTTTTTGGAGACTCCGCCACAGAGCGCAATTACTTAGATAGGGTGCACCGACTCCCTGCTGGTCTAAGCTTGGCACCAACTCCGATGACGACTTTACTCTCTAGTGTCGGAGCTCATCTGTGATCACTTTGGTCGTTATTCTACTCTGGACACAGGCCGTCACCGAATCACGATTGCAAACAACATCCCACCAGTACCCAGACTAGGGTCGGAAATCCTTTTGTGCGGCCCCCGATTTGACGTGACCCAAGTCCTAAGATCGCTCTCGACTCTTAGTCCAGGACGAACCATTCCAGTCATGTGCTGTTGCTCGCAGGGTGTTTTATTGGCCGACGCTCCGATGAACTCTGAAGTGCTTGCCATCCTTTCTGTATTTAAATTATAGAGCATTCCGATGCTCTTCCCGGGGTCCCTGGGCGTTGAACTTTAGCTTTAATAAATTGGTCGTATTGATAGCCTGACTATACGACACAGTAGATGGCCAATTCAACTTCGTAACTACCTCCTTATAGCTCCACAGTCTACAGATGAAGTCACTGCTTCGAAGTCCCTTGAGAGCCATTGCTTCAGTCGGCTTTTCTTCAAGAATTACCACTCCCAGGATCTTCTCAGTACGTTATATCAACATGACTCCTGCAGAGAGCCCATCAAAAAGAGAAGGCGACATCTCGGATTCTTTCGTATCACTATCTGGGAATAACCAACCTCCTCTCCCAGAGCGTTTCCTCGAGCTTAAGAAAGCCTTAGTGGCCGGTCATGAAGAGGTCGTCACTGCGAGTTGGCAGCGTCTGCTGGAAGAGCTCCGTAGAGAAACGACTATCATCGCAAAGGAGAAGTCGAACGTTGTACCGATCCTAGAGTTTGGAAGCCTAGACGATGATCTGACTAGACTGCGGTCAGAGATCTATAAGAGAGGCGTTGCTGTCATCCGAGGAGTAGTCCCTGAGAATGAGGCTCGCGCATTTAAGGGAGATATCGAAGAGTATGTCAGGGAAAATCCGACAACAAGAGGTTCGTCGTCCTAATGAATAACCACCTTCGAACCGGACGACCTGATAACATTGTGACAGCATTTCCACAAGATAACCCCCAAGTGTATGAGCTGTACTGGTCGAGCCCTCAGATTCGATCCAGGGCCAACCCCAATTTATTAAAAGTGCAAACAAGCTTTATGAACATTTGGCACCAATCGAACCCAGACAGTGCTGTATCCCTATCACAGAATCTTGCATACGCCGACCGCCTACGCATCAGACAACCTGGAGATGCGAAATTTGCCCTAGGACCTCATAGTAAGAGTCCAAACTGCTCCGATTTATCGAAGCTTCTAATGTCATGATAGTTGATGGCGGCAGCGTTGAACGATGGGAAAAACACGGTTACGGCATCGATGGAGTCTACGATAAGGTTTTCGAAGGGTCTTGGGAGGAATATGATCCCTGGGACGTTAGCGGTAGGATTGGCGCGGTCATGGACAATTACAACGGTCTCGGAGCGGCCTCTATGTTTCGCATGTTCCAGGGGTGGCTCTCGATGAGCAAGACAAAAGCGTTCGAAGGAACCTTGCTGGTAAATCCACTTCTCCGGCACGCGACAGCTTATGTGCTACTGCGGCCGTTCTTCCAGTCGATCAAAGATGTGACAGATTTGTCTACCGAGGATTATCTTTCGCCAGAGAACTGGGTATTTTGTGGCGCCAATATGACCAGCGAGCTCCAGGGCGCCATCCCTGGTCATGGACAAGAACTGAGTCCGGAACTACACCCGCATCTCAGGCTGGATACGACTATGGTGCATATGCCGGAGGTCAAGCCAGGTGATTTCGTGGTCTGGCACTGTGACAGTAGGTTTCTCCCCTTGATTCTCAGTATTCATTGTGATTAGACCTACCCAATAAAATGCTAACACTGTCGTTAGCTATTCATGCCGTCGACAAAGTCCACATGGGCAAGTCGGACTCGAGTGTGTTGTACATCCCCATCTGCCCAGTAACCGAGCAAAACGCCAAATATTTGGTCCGCCAGAGGAATGCCTTCCTAAACGGCACACCTGGACCTGATTTCCCTGGTGGTAATGGCGAATCGAAGCATATCAACAAACCAACAGAATCGTACCTCCGCTCACATTCCGGCCCAGATGGGCTGCGGGCTTTCGGCTTCGGGAAGCTTGTTCCTGGCGCTTTGGACGGTGTCGGGGCTCAACATGTCATAAGCAAAGCGAACGCGATTCTGGGATTCTAGTTGAGTAGTCTTCACAAGGCACCCTTGACATGCCTACGCAATCTATTCATGTCTTTAAGACTAGCTTAATTCACATTGGCTATTGACAGACATAGCGGTTCTAGGTAGGCTTCTCTTGAGATTATATTATTTACTTTATCCTCACCAGTATTAAAAGCTCACTGTCCCCCTTGTGTGCTCTCCAGAACTTGGCGTGAAGTAGACAGGGTGTCGCCTAACTCCTCGTAATAACCCTCGATCATCTTCAACGCATCGAAGCCAAACACTACTCTCTTTGGCCATTTGTGGCCTTTGTACTCTCCTTCATCGTGAACCAGACGTGCAAGAAACCCTGTCAACTCACGCACGTCATTTGGACGGGGTGCACCCATAAGGGCCGACAGCTCCTGAAAAGCAAGCTTATAATCAGTAATTTGTGGTTCTGACACACCTGCCTCACCTTCTCTCGGGACGCCCAGGTCTGTCGCGAAGCCGCCAGCGGCGATGCAAGCTGTCCGTATCCCGAAAGGGTTGACTTCCTTCTGGAGGCCGTCGACGAATGCTGTTCAGCCAGTCCGCGTTAGCTCCTGGGAAAGGTGAATTGAGGAAGGAGCTGTTCCGGAATAACTTACCATCGAGTGCAGCTTTAGCAGCAGAGTAATGAGCAAAGAAAGGAATGGGATACCACGCTAAAAAAGATCCCATGAAAACGATAGTGCCAGCCTTCTTTGCCCGGAAGTGCGAGAGGACACACTGGGTGATGCGGATCGGGCCAAATACATTGACATCGAAGGTTCGGTTCATAAAATCGTCACTAATCTCCCATTGTAAGCATATTTCCTTTAGAAAGATCTTTATAGATATCTAGACGGGACGCAAGGCATCCATGAAGCAAAACTAACTCGGCTTCCTCTATTGAGTTGACCCAAATCGCGCCGGCATTGTTGTAAAGGACGTCGATTTCGCCGTAGATCTCGAGCGCCTTCTGGATCTGAGTGTTTATTTTCTCCTTACTCCAACTAACATCCAGGTTAAGCACCGCCAAGCTGTCGTGTTTAAGATCTGCAAGTCGGTGTTCTGCATCACGACCCGTCGCGATGACTTTGTCTCCTCGTTCTACCAATTCCAAGGCCAAAGCCTTGCCGATACCTCCTGTAGCTCCGGTGATAAGGCAGACTAGCGGCGCCATGTTACACTTTGATTTATAATGGTTTTCAAGGGAACAGGTTGAGGTTCCTGGGAGCGACAACTGCGGGTAGTTTATTCCTGAATCCCGAAAAATCGAGCACCGCTGCTCAAGATATTGGCAGACGGCATTTGTATTTGTGTGCGACGATTTCGGAGAGCATCAGGTCTAAAAAGAGGACCATCCTTGATACTTGGCGATTCAAGCTCTTCCTATGACATTTACCAGGTACTCACAACTCAAATTAGTAGAGGAACCACTGCGACGTACCGGAACTCCGAGGCCCACCTCGGTTCCGGGACTAGCACCGGAGTTTGGACGGATCAGTACTCCGTATTGACATAGGATCGCTGCGGAGGTTATTGCTGCAAAGGTTTCATGGCAATTGTTTGCCTAGAGTATGTAAATTATCCACTTGGACTTCCCTTACAACATACCGAGGCTACTCTGTAGAGCTGTACTTGCTACTCCAGTTCTACCTCACGAAGTTATCCCATGCCTGTTGCATGCTCGCGTCGGTGAGGATGTGTGTGTCAGGTCATTATTCAAATACGGCAAAAATACCTCGATGTAGCGAGAGATGATGCCCGCTTGTCCTTAGGAACCGTCTCCTAGACACGGTCCAGCATAGCAACAGCAGCGCCAACACCGCATTAGCACCACCCATCACGACAACACCCTAGCAACCACCACGATACACCCGAATAGCAACCAATACTATCTCCTAGCAACCGTCGCGCTCAGCCTCTCCTAATAAAGTGCAATAACCGTACCAAAATTCCAAGAGCCCAAATGGCCGAGTGGTCGGGCCCATGGTACGAGATGATTACCAAAAGATGTTTGAGCTGAAGAAGGTGGTGAAAGCCCCTCGTTGTGGACAAAATAAAAGTATGACATACCATGTTTTTTTTTTCTCATGGTCGTCAATCAATTGTTATCGTCGTCGGGTTGCCGTTGTTGTCGTGCGCATCCCTTTGGGATGGTAGTGTTTATACCCTCCCACAGCCATTCTCGAGGCGGCGAGATCGAAGCCTGTCGAGCGACAATTTTTAAAACGTTTTTTTCCGGCCGTGGAAATTGGAATTGATCTTGCTAATAGTCCGCGGGCATGGTATCATCAAGCGTTGCAAGAATCTAGAGCTGGCACGTGGGTACCGATACTGGAATGCTGTACTCGCCCCGAATCGTCCGTCACCGTCGTACCGCACGTGAAGCCACTGTCCAACGGAATACACAATGGCAGCAAAGTTGAGCATAAGAGGAATGCATAAACATCCTTATCTAAGTTCTGTGCTCTGCTCCGTCTCTGCTGGAATCATTGGAGGAAACCGGGCAGCGAATCAGCCTGATCGGCTATGGTGACACGGCACGGGCTAGCCCATCATCTCGACAGCCGGAGGAATGTGATATCCATAACCTAGAGAATTATGTGCGGGTATTGGGCCAAGGTACATGCCATGTTTTTTGGTCTTGGCATTCTTTGCCTGGTTTAACGGTTCACATGCCAGATAGGTACCAGCAAATTAGCTACCAACACAGCCTAATAAGCTTTTGTTTGTCGGATATAAACAGGCAATGTGCCGCTCTCGATTGAAAAGTGGTAGTGGTGATGGCTAGGTAGAAACCTTGAAATGAGATACATGACAGAGTGGTGTGTAATGATTATCCTGCTAGTGTTGTTTGATAAAAGCCCTGGGAAATCGAAGGGAAAGAAAGGGAAAGTCGCGTCTTGAATATTAACCATGAGTTTGCGCCGGGAGAGAATTCCTTCGTCTGGTCTTCATGTAGTCTATGAGCCAGGCGGAAACGATGATACGCTTGTTGAGTATGTAAATATCCTCCTCGAATCCACACTCAGACAGGGTAGTTGCAAGACTAACCGCGCACACAGCATCGTGCTCATTCATGGTTTCGGAGGGCATCCGATGCGAAGCTGGGAATATCACCACCGACCAGCGACGAGCAGAACATGCCCAGACCCGGCAGCACGAAATGCATCGCTGAGAGACTTGCTCAAGTCGACGACCTCACTGGGTGGTCGAGTTCCAAATGGCTGGCCGAAAATACTCGGAAGAGATGAGTCCATCCTCCCAACCCCCATATTCTGGCCTCGGGATCTTCTCCCCGCGGCATGTCACGCGGCGCGCATCATGACATGGGGGTACCAACTTGTCCGCAAAGAAACGGCTCTTGTCCAGGCACAGGGAGATATTTTCGCGCATGCCAGTGAACTTGTCCGGGAGCTTGTCAAGGCCAGAAGCGGCACTGGTGAGCGGCAGAGACCGATTGTGTTTATTGCGCATTCTATTGGAGGTGCTATGATCAAGGAGGTGCGTTGATCTGATGACCTTTATTATAATTGTGTACTACTAACCTTCAGTTGACAAGTTTCTAGGTATTAAGGCAAGCCGAGTCAAGCGGCGATGCAAAAATGAAGGATTTATTGATCTCTACTGCTGCGACATTCTTCTTCGGTTGTCCTCATCAAATCGGGGAGCAAGAAACATTCGAAGAGGTCGTCTTATCGATGGCTAGCTCAACATCAAACATCAAAGCCGTTAGTCCCACCTTGGCAGCTCTATGCGCAGTCTATGATTCCAAGTGGATTTTTGGCAGCAAAGCATTCGTTCGTCTTTGGCACGATTATAACTTTGTGGTGAAAACGTATCATGAGGTCTCTTCACTGGGTGCGTACACTGAGGAGGACAAACTTACAGTATGTTACATCTTTTCCCGTGTGGCTTTCGAAATAGTTTTATTAATCTGGATAGCAAACACGAATCGCATCTAGTATGATTGGAGATTCGAGCGAAGGGGCGGAGGTATTGCTCTCTGACCATGCCAATATGTGTCGGTTCCAGTCCGCAGCAGATCCCGGATTTCAGTCACTTTCACTTATCCTTAAAGGTATCATCAGACTCGAGAGATTCAAGGTGAGCCTCGTTATTAATATTTGAACACGCAAAAATTGACAGACAATAGCGACGGGGCTTAACCGCTGGGGAAAATCGTAGGCGACACCCCCTCACTCAAGCCTGCGGCCAATACTGATATTCATTGAGCGGTAGGATGCCTACAAGAGCTCACCTATCCCAGTATAAGAAATATTCAAGTATTCCGCGGGAGCGACTTCCCAAATACCTGCAACAGAGTCACTAATACGAAAGAGTTTCGCGACTGGTATCACCGACGTCATAATGGTGCGAGCTCTCACGTTCTCTGGATAACAGGCTCTCACGGCTCAGGCAAGACGACACAGATACGGCAAATCCAAGGCTGGATTAAGAAGGAGTGGGCGCATTCCACTACTCCTACTGTCTCTTGTACAGCAGGAGGCAGGTGTCTAGATCGAGTCTTCGTTGCTAGCTCTTACTCAGACAAGGCACGGTCTGTCATGGCCATCCGGTCTATGCTCGCTCACTTGTTTATCACGGATCCAAGACTACGACGGGACTTGTTCTTGCTATTGGAGGGCGGTTTTGAAAGTTCGGATGTCGCCCGGTTCTTCCTAGATAATTACATCAACAAGGAGATTCGCACAGGAGCGAGGAGAACGTTCATCTTGATAGATGCTGCCGCGGACTGCGAAACCAGTTGCATCCGAGATCTCTTGATTGTACTAGCTCGGATGGCGGAAAATTCAGACTTCAGCTTATGTCTTACGAGCCACCCAGCCTTGGTCCCTCTTCCAGAAAACATCACGCACTTGGATCTCCACGGTCAGAACCATGAAGACATCAAACTGGCGGTCCGCTCACGTCTCCGAGCAAAATGGGAAGAGAGTTCTGTCCTTGTCGAGAAAGTAGTCGGAAAAGCCAATGGAAATTTCCTCTGGGCCGAACTAGCAACTAACCTTCTCAACGAGCTTATCTCAGGAGGCGCAGCGCAAGATCTGGTAGACCAGGTCCTAGGTGAATTACCTTTGGATCTGGACGGGCTGTACGAATGGATTCTCCGCACACTCTCCCCCAAAGAGCAGGCGGATGCTGCAATCATCATGCGATGGGTGATGCTATCCCCAGAGCCGATGACATTGAACGATCTCCGAGTCGCAGTGAGGCTGACTCGGAGAAGTACGCTGCGATGCCTGGATCCGAAAGGGGCATTGGATATTGGAATGCCAACCTCTATGCGCGAGCTGCAGAAGAAGGGGAAACATTTCGATTCGCCGTCACAGTTCCGTCGCTGGCTCCTGGCTCAGACATGTCATCTTCTTACCACAAAACCGGCCGCAGATAATATTAGAGCTCTTGGGCTGCAACTAGTTCTCCCCATACATGAATCTGTGCAGTCGTTCTTCCTGTCCGGTAGGGGGTTTGCGGCGCTTTCTTCGGGGCTGGAACTATCTTCGTTGCCGGACCCCACAGAAGCGTGTCACTTCGGTCTGGTTCGCACCATCCTCGCATACCTGAACACTTTGGACCTGTCACCTTTGGTTAGCGGCCAGCGGATACTGGAGGAAGGGCCAGGCTATATGTCCCCTGAACAGTCGCCAACCTGGCGCGAGACAGTAGCAGATCAGCGCAAACTCATCAAATCCTCATATCCATTCCTACAATATGCAGTCGACAATTTGCTCTACCACTTACTCTCGCCGCGAAACTTGCGGTATTTTCTCCCGCAGCAGGCCCTCTACAAGGCACTGTCATCTAACAACTATCGAATCTGGCGGCGCTGGACAGCTTTACTAGGGGAGACAGATCCGGCTTCGATCCTGGAAGCATCCAAGTCTGCCGAGGATCTGCTTCGCCCCGAATTCGGTGCATGTTACAGACTGGAACGGGTTTTCCGCGCTGTGGGTAGGCTAGCGATGGTTGACAAGGGTAATCTGTCGGCAATAAAGCCTCTGTCGCCTTTGAGCCCAGCAACAGTGAGCCATATTAACCAACACCATATCGGACTACCAGAGGACGTGGTCGCATCTCCCTCTCCGACCGGAGTGCATCGAGGGCCGCGGTCTAGAGGCACGGTGGTGCTGAATAGAAGGAAGCCGAGTTAGAGCTGAGGATCTCATCAGGGGTGTATTCCTATTTCATGGTTTACTTGAGCAATTACACTTTTCAGCAATTTTTTCGAGGCGTCTTCGGTCTTTAAATCTGAAACTGTGGCAGCAATAAATGCTTGCTTTTTCTCCCCTAATGCCATTGCGTATGTACCTGTGTATTACAGTGCGGCGGCCTTGTGAGGAAAACAGTGTGAGATCTTGTGTGCCATATCTGACAACAACGGGCGCTAGAGTCGGAGATTTTGTCACGCCAAAGGTAAGGTATGGGCCTATCAATACTGAATTGAGCCAGGCGATGAACCTCATGCGAACACCGAAAAGCTTTCAACGATACCATTTTCCACCATCAATTCCTAAAATTCGAGGACATCTTACCCAGGGGTATGAACTTGGCACCCCGATAGGAGATGGAGACAAAGAGCATGGGGTGTTGCAATTTACACCACGTGCAGGTGCCCGGACATGTCTGACATGATTGGATGTCTCTGACGAAGAAATCTTGAAATTTCAAAATATGCATGGCAATCGGCAGATGGGACACTGAGCGATGGACTTTTCTGGGCTCAGTGGGGCGGCGGCTAGGCGGTTTAGGGAATGGGCGATAGGTACGTGTTCGCTGCTGTCCCAGCAACGGCATCAGGGTGCAGGGCCCAATCGGGTATCGGGCTGGAGTGCGTGTTCCGTCGTCATGAGTCGCATCTTGTCACCTTCGTCTCTTATCGCCGGCATCATCTTGATTGAAAGACAAGAATTCTATGAACAAGAGTCTACAGAGTCCGATACTGGCATGACACGATCGCAAACCCCTGCTCCCATGTCTGCACCCCAGAATCCCACGCTTCTTGCCGCTACAGCGCCTCAGTCATCACCTAACTCTTCTATGAAGAAAGTTGGGCTGTTCAGGGCTTAAACCTTTCAACCCTACAACCACATTACAAAACTTACCAATCACCTAACAACCGATATCTTTGCGCACATACCGCGACTACTCCGGAGTCACATTAATCGCTATTCTACCCAAACTCACCCACAGAACGGCCGTACATGCATTATTCTACTTGAGCATACAATAACACCAAGTCTCTTGAGCTCTCGTTATGGACGAAGGAGACACTCACCCTCCTGGCCAGCCGGAGGGCCCAGTCAGCCTAGAGAACATGGCGGCCATCCGGCTCCCCCAAACCCCGCCCGACGAAAGCAGCCTCGTCGAGACCACCCGAATCGACCCCGAGGATAAGTACCTCGATTCCATGACCGAAGAAGATCGCGTACACGAACATCTACAAGATGTCGAGTCCAGCTTTATAGCCCCCGTCTCTCCTACAATCCAGGTTGGCGGACCAGACGCCGGCGTTGACGATACCTACCTATTCGATGCCAGAGCAAATAAACCTTCCACCACGCCTACCAAATCCCCAGAACCTCCACAAGAACAAGACAAGACCACTACAGCAGCTAGCGAAGCTAATCGGCTTCCATCTCCGCCGCCTAACGAGCCTCCTATCGAGGTCGATTACTCGAATATGCCCAGTACTCTACCTGAAAATTCTCATGACGAGGCCGACACGACACAAACCACATCCGACCTTGAGACTTTCTCCTCTCCTATCGCTGCCGTCGTTGCTCGCAATGCATCCAAACTCGCATCCGCCGGTCGTCGAACCCCATACCAGGAAGGCACCGACCAGAACGAGAACATAGACCTGTCTACCGCAGACAGCTCGGCCGCTCTCATCCCTCAAGACACTTCTGCCAGTAATCACAGCTTCCAGGAGAAGCCATCCGAGTCGAATAGTAAACGACTTTCTATGGAACCAGATAACTCATCAGGCCAGCCCTTAAATGTTCAGAAACGACCTAAGTACTTGCGCAGTAGGAATGCCAGTCAACGGTCATCGACATCTTCTTTTCTTACTAATGATGATGGGAGTGATGCGACCGTGAGCCTGGGTGCCGATTATGCTCTTCAATCTGGAGGTGCTGTTCCTGCCTTTGGCCTGTCGCGCAGTGCCAGCAACACCCTCAACCGCTCCATTAGCATGGGCAGTATGATGTCTGGCTTCGACGACTCGCTTGAATTTGACCCGCAAAACGCTCTCGAGCCTCTTGAGGAAGTAGAAAGCCCCATACGTGACCATCAGAATCCCTTAGCGACACCAAAAGCTCAGAGAGCGTCACTTAGCGCTCCAACCGACACCGTCATCGCAAGGCACGTTCGCGGTGTTGAAGTCCCGGAGTCACTCGCCAAGCAGTACAAAACCAAAGGTGGTCTGTCTACACCGTTACAGTCCCATAGGAAGGTCTCTGACCACCCACCAGCCCCTGGTACAGCTCGCGCAGGAAAAAACATGACCTTGAAAGAACAATCCAGCACCATCGAGAGACTCTCCAAAGAGAATTTTGACCTCAAGTTAAAAGTCATGTTTCTTGATGACCGGTTGAGAAGAACTTCGGAAGAGGGTATGCAAGAGATGATCGCCGAGAATGTTGAGTCTCGAATTGCTTTGGTCGTCATCCAAAAGGAGAACAAGGCACTCAGGCGGAAAGTAAAAGAACTTGAGGAACGACTTGGCGATGAAGACGGCCGGCCAAGTACCGCGCGAAGTGGCCTTTCCTCAGATGGCCGGGCAACACCTACTGCAGGTGCAGGAGCTCAGGCTGAAGAAGAAATTATCACGCTGCGTGAGACGGTCGAAGAGTATATTCGAGAGATCGAGCGCCTGAAAGAAGATAGAGTGGCCGATGAGTTTGAGAAGAGGAAACTCGCCGAGACCATCAGGACAATGAGCAATAGATCCGTTGAGCGTACTGGAGAGGCTATGGGCAAGCAAGAAGAAACGGACATGTGGAAAGATCTACTCGATCAAGAGTCAGCACGCCGCCAGCAGGCTGATCAGGAGATCCGAAGTCTTCGAGACGAAGTCTTCCGCTTAAAACAAGACATGACCGGAGGAGGGGCAGCGGGTGGTGCAATGCATCATACAACCAACATATACAACATTACCAGAAAACCTCACACAACCTCGCCCTCACGCTCGCGACCCGTATCTGGCCACTCTGGGGAGATGGACTATGGAAACAGCTTGAGCCAATCCAGCACATTGGTAGAGGAACTCCGTCGGGAAAGCGAGCAGCTCCGCCATGAGAACACAGAGTTACGAAAAGACCTTGGTGCACAAACCTCCATGCTTACCTCCCGGAACCGAGAAAAGGAAAGGCTCTATCAAGAAATTGAAGATCTCAAGATGGCCCAACGACGGGGTGCACAGGCGCCTTCAACTCTGGATAGCCTGCTTGATCGATCCGCATCTCGTGCTGGCGCCCGCGATCGACCTATTTCCAGAGGTAGCGGGCAGTCTCGGCTAACTGTTACTATGGAAGATCCGGAGCGCGAGGACCTGGAAAATAAGATTGCAGAGCAACGCGATAAGATCAATGAGCTGAAGTTCAACAACCAAGAACTACAGAAGATCCTCGATAAATCGAACGAAGACATTTTGTCGCTTGATGATGCTAGACGACAGGCCGAGGAGCTGGGTGCCGCCTTGGAAGATGATCTGAACAATGTGACAAACGACTTAATGGCTATGCAAGCCGAGCGTGATGAAGCCCTACATGAACAAGAAGCTATGGAAGGCAGGTTCGCAGATCTCAAAGACGAGTTCCAAGGAAATCTTGACGAGCTAGATGCAGAAATCCAGGCAAAGGACGAAGAAATCCAGCGTCTGCAGATTGAACTCCGAGACCAGTCCGATAATTTCGAAGCCCTCCAGACTGAGATGCGTGGTCTAACCGATTCGCTAATTGGTCTTGAAGATGAACATGCAAGGACACACAAGAGGATCGAGCAGCTTGAACAAGAACTATCAGAGTCCAGCAAGGAGCTAGAAGAACTCGAAATTCAACTACTGGATTCTAACGAAAAAGCCCAACGGCTAGGCATTCAGCAAGAATCCAGTCAAGGAGAGATTGCCTTCCTACGCGAAGAACAGGAAGGGGACAAAGTCCGAATTGGTGATCTCGAGGCAGCATTAGCCAATGCTGAACAAGTCATTAAGAATGAGCATGAACGCGCGAGAGAGTTCGAGGAACGACTTGCCAACGAACGCAAGCAACGCGAGATGGTTGCCAACCGTGAGAAAGAAGAAGTTCAGCAGGTCATTAATGATCTGAACAAGGAGGCTTCTACTTCTAAAGAAGAGTTAAGGATCATGCGTAAGAGTCTGACCAACCGAGAAGTAGAGGCGACGAAGTGGAAGGAAAGGCTCACAGAGCTCGAAAGCAACTTACGAGAAGCTCTTGGAGACTTGAATGGGACTCGATCTAGTTTCCTGCAGGTAAGAAGAATTCTTCTCGCACCATGCAGATATGGCATATCTAATCGGCGATTAGTCTATCACCAAGCTTCAGCAAGAGCTTGAGACGACTGTCCACGAATTGGATGCCACCAAGAGCTCCCTCCTCCACAAGGATCAACTCATCAAGGAGCGCGACAGTGTGCTTGAGTCACATGGCCTTGAGCTTAGGAGGCTAAGTGAGGTACTTGAAAAAGAACGACAGGGCCATCGTAATACGAGGAACCAGTTTGAAACATTCCAGCGAACTCATCAGCATGTATCGCGAACAGTGACAAGCCAAGACACACGGATTGTTGAGCTCGAGTCAACCCGCGCATCTGACAAGAAGAAAATTGCCCAACTTGAGGCAATGTTCAAGGAGCAACTCGCCGAAAGCAATAACTTATTGTTAATACTGTGGACACGCCTCTCGTCGCTCTGTGGCTCGGACTGGGCACATAATAACAGCCTGATCAATGGGCGTGCTTTGCCGTCTCTTGAGTCCATCTCTACCATGCTGCCTGGTTTTAGCAAGAATATCCTAGCTGCTGTGAAGGCCGTTGAGTCAATGCTTGGCAGCTTTCAGTCCCGGATCAAGAAAATCGAGCGCGAACTCTGGAAAGAGTATCAGGGACTTGAGAACAATCTTGAAATGCGAACGAAAAAGCTCGAACGTATTGAGGCTCTCGTACGAAACAGTGTTGCTGCTGGCAGCCTTGATGCGCAACGGAGACTATCGCAGCTTGAAACAGAGAACAGAACCCTCAAGATCGAGAATGCCACTCTCCACCGCGCTCGCGACGCGCGTAATCGTAGTGTAGGATATACTGATCAAAATCTTAGGATGAACACTGGCAGCAACGGTTCACACGAGGAGCTGATTGAAACCGGAAGTCCTTCGCCATCAGTTCCAACTGGGCCACACGGAAGAGAGTCGAGAATACCTCGTAGTAGAACAACCCACCTTGAGACGACCTCAAGCAGCAGCAAAACAACCACCATGACTCGCAGCTCCTCTAAGACTGGAGCGGGTGGTGATATGGAACGAGCAAGCACGTCGCATGGTGATGGTGGATCATCTAGGGGTGGTGACGACCATGTATGGATGCTCAGGTTGCGCGAAATTGAGCAGAAGCTCAAGCAAGAACGAGAAGCGAGGCAATTGGATCGAGCAGCAGCACGGCAGAGGATTCAGGATAGCGAGAGGCAGAATAGCGAGCTTTCTGCCGAGTTAGTGCGCGCCAAAAGGAGAGCTGGTGGCGAGTAGATGCTCGAAAACGGGAAAGGAGTGAGATAAGGAGCAAAGATCTCTTTCGAATTGCTTCGGATTGCATGCATGCTAAACATGACGGGCTGGCATGGCATATGACTACTATTGCCGGATGATACCTTTACGCCTGTATATTACTTGTATGAGCTCATCAAAGTCAGCGCGGCGTCTTTGTGCGTATTTTGGGCTTGGGCAAAAAACAGGCGGTCGGCAGGGAATGATCAGGAAAGAATAGGTCCTGGCGTTTGGGAGTGAGTTTAGAGATATGATCTATTGTTACGTTATATCTTTATGTATAAGAAGACGAATTTCGAAACTTGATTCAGCCGATATTGCTTTCTGACGAAGATAATTATTTTGTTCACATGACTTTGCTACCAGAGGTTATTGAAATGATCTGAAATAATTATGCAACTCCTGCCCAGACACATGGGTAAGACTAATGCCTATTTAGGGTGTGGTGGTGGTTCACGGTTGATTTGATTGGCTGGTGCGTAAACTGAGACGACCATGCATCCCCTAGCTTCCCTTCAATTGACAGAGGCTCTGTCTAGTTTAGTTCGATATGGCTTCCCTAACATGCAGCTTTCATCCCAGTCATATGAAAGCTTTCACTTTGTTGGCTGCTGCGTAAACTGCGACACACCTTTGTTCCGACTCTGCCGAGAATTATTAATACATCCACTAACGTAATAACTGTGAGGTCAGAGCGCCAAGATGGTTGGTTGTCAAGGGAATTTGGAGAGACGAACATTGTATATAAAAAGGCTCTGACGTCTCTAGGGTTCCGGTTTGTCTCCCATATTCATCTGCCTTTTCTTCGACTTCTATCTCTACCCGATACTTGTGACCTCTCTCTCAGTGAAGTTTTCTCCGTCGTCATCATGACTAAGTTATTGACAGTATTCGGCGCAACAGGGCAACAAGGAGGCGCCTTGATTGGGCACATCCTTGCTACTCAAGCTCTGTCTTCAGAATTCACTCTTCGTGGAATCACGCGTGATGCGTCCAAGGCGGCTGCCCAGGAATTGAAGAAGAAAGGCGTCGAAATCGTTGAGGTACGTCGACTCCCAGATATGACATCTTTGTGAATAGTATTGAGAAGAATCCGCCCTGACTGAAGAACGACTGACGGTACTATTACGTAACAGGCGGATCTCAATGTGCCTTCTACTTTAGCGAAGGCTGTTGCTGGCTCGTGGGCTGTTTTTGGCGTTACCAACTGTGAGTTCGAAGGAAGCTTGAATACAGACCCTACCCACCGGTCTAGTCTTCTTGGCTGGCTTAGGAGCGACAATTAACAGACATAACACATTGTGTCTTAGTCTGGGAAGAACCCCGTGAAGGGCTGGAGGTGGCCCAAGGAAAAGCCATCGCTGATGCCGCGGTGGCCGCCGGCGCTCATCAGATCATCTGGTCCTCGCTCCCTCATGTGAGTGAGATGACAAAAGGGGCTATCACTAGCATGAAGCATTTCGATGGCAAGGCTGAAGTCGAGTCTTATATCCGGACTCTGGATATCAAGAGCATGTTCTTTCATGCGGGGTGGTTTATGCAGAATCATCTCACTTTGATGAGACCGAAACAGGTATGTTCTTGCCCTACCTCTTTGTCGTCCCGATTGAGCAATTGTGATGGCTGATTCTTTATTTTTTTACCTCTGAAAACAGGTTGAGGATGCCACCTACGTCCTCAGCATGCCATGGGGCCCTTCTGCCAAGCTCCCTCTCATCGACATCCGAGACGCAGGCAGGTTCATTGCCCCCGCTCTCCTCGACCCCAACCGCTACAACCGGAAGCGATTCGCCTGCGCCACAGCGAACTACACGATATCCGAAATGATTGCGACCTGGACCAAAGTCACGGGCAAACCGCTGAAGCTGGACAATCCTAAGAGTACAGCGAGCTATACCGGGCTTTCGGAGGAGCAGAAGGAAGAGACTGCGGCGGTGGTCAAGCTGGGAGAATATGGCTACTTTGGCCCGGATGGCGATTTGGAGCTGTCCTGGACTATTGAGCAAGTGGGCGAGCACGAGCGACTGACGACTTGGGAACAGTTCCTTCGCGATCATGAGCCGTGGTTCTCGTGATTTCGAGATCACCGAAGCTGTAGTCCAGTTCGCATGAGCGTCGTTTCGCAGGTGACTTGAATCTCTGTTTAGCTGCAATATCAGAGTATTATATGAAAACACGCTATGTATGTGCGCATATGCAAACACAGTGTGTTTATAAGTAGTACGATAAACGTGTCCTTTGATAGATGCGGATGAGGCATTCTAGGTATAGGGATTTGAACAGTTGCCTTCGTCTTGATCTGATATTAGTAGAGCCCGAAGATGAAGAAATCTTAGCAAATTAAGGTAACAACCAGTGGTGATGAGTTTGGTAGTTGACGATGGTTCGAGAAGCTTAGATACAGATCTCAGTTTTCCTCCATATTTATTCAATAAATTCAATAACTACTAAATTATCCCGAATGAAATCGAGAGCGAACGTTCTAACTTTTCAATAGCATCCTCTATACTAGCCGCCATCTCTAAATTCCAGCCAAGCGCCTCTGAGTCTTTTTCGGTTATCAATCAGGGGGAAGGAGCAATTTGGAGCGCGAAACTTACTTCTACCATTTTAGAGCGTGGGGTATCCATCGACCAAAAACACCAAACGACGCCGAAGTCATGACCACTCCAGTGAAAATGATGAGATCTCTCCATCTAGGTCCAAGCCCGTATCCGGCAAGAGAGGTATATTCGTTACGGACGAGGGTTACGTCAATGAAACCCGAAGCAATAATTGCTGCACCACGAGCAGCCGTGAAGATGCCAAAGATCAGCATGGACTTGTTGCGGTGACGAGCAATAGTCTCGTCCAGATTTTCGGAGCTGTCTGCTTCCGGCAGCGCTTTACCATCGGTTCCCAAGACAGCGCGGGCGAATCTGGGTCGTAACACGGCATAACCGCCTGCTGTGGCGCCGAAGACTAGCGAGAAGATTACTAGGGAGTATAACTTGCGTGCAAAGGCCCATATGAGGAGGCTCGAGCCGCCGCCCCCGATTGTGCTGATAAGTAGAGGGACGTAAAATGAAGCATTCGAATCTCTAATCCGAGAGTCAACATGGTCAGCTCCTTAGTCGAATAGTACCCATGTACTTAGAATACTACTTACGCAATAGCCCCTTGTAAAGGCTGTCCTATCGCTTGGGCCAAGTTCAAAAGACTCACAAGCAGAGCTCCTTGAGTGTTGGACAGGCCGAATTCAACACCAATGGATGGCAGGTAAGCACTTGGACCGTAATGAGCGATTCCTTGCACTAGAGTCGACGCAAGAAAGACCAAAAACAATGGTTTGCGCACAAAATCAACGTCCTGCCAGGTTGGCTTGATCGCCTTCTCCGGTGGGGTACGGGACTTGACCAAGAGGAGGCCAAGAGCGGTAACTACGAAGGTGATGAGGCCAAAGCCGATGAGCGTGGCCTTGTACCCGTATTTGTTCAGAGCGACAGTGTAGGCTGGGGGAAATCCAGCTCCACCAGCTGCGCCAGCTCCACATCTGACCACAACGTCAGTCATGAGATATTTCGAGGGAAAGGATTTGCTTTGAGCAAATTACTCACATTATGCCATAGGCGAAGCTTTTACGTTCCTCGAACCAATCGTCTAGGAAGTGCATTGAAGGTGCGAATAACAGCCCGGCTCCTATGCCATATAGAGGACCTAAGAGAACGACAAGGGCCGAGGCCTGGATGCGTGGTCAGCTCTGAGGATCCTGGAAGTTTTGGAGAATATTTAGTTTCGAAAGGACTCACCGATGTTGTGAATGCAGCCGCTATAGGACTGACAGTACAGAGAAGACATCCAAGCCACATGGCATTCTTCCTTTGGTTTGGAAAAATGTTGCAAGTATATATTACAATAGGTACGGTAATTTGCAGAACACCCTACGTGGAGAATCAGTGACTGACATGGTTCTAAGGCGAGTTGCATTTGTTACATTTGCTAAAACACCACCCGTCGAAACAATAGATTGGCCTTTAAAAGGCTCGTTGTTGAAGAAGTATTCTCGAAACACGCCGTAGCAATAGGGAAACCCTGATAAGTCAAGAATTAGATGGTTTCGCCGTGTACGTAGAGTTGACATAGTCCCTTACCCCAAGCTGTCACTTCCACTATAGAAGCACCTATCAGGAATAGCCAGGCGGCAACACCACGATCTTTCGGAGGATAAGACGGCTCGCCATTCTGGGGAGTCGGGGATTGGCCCTTCTCGTCAGCTTCAGTCATGTTGTCAGCCATGTTATCTAGAGTCGATGGAGTTCAAGTCAGAGTGCAAAGTGGGAAACAGGTAAAGCAACTGCGAGGAAACCAGTACACATGATAACGTGACTGAAACCTTATACCTCAATTATATAAACCGCGCAAAAGGCTCATAACCTCTGTGCCGAGAAACGCAGTGCTAAAAATTTTTTATTACAGCTAGTCGAGCAACGAAGATGCCGGAGATAAATGTAGAGACGAGACATGCACACCGAAGCATTACTATGGCACGGGGTGCCCGTGCTGAAATATCGTTACCAACGGCTCGGAGCCTTCTGCGTTCTCGGATCTCCGTGTTTTCCGGCTCCATCCGGGGCTCAAGGCCGTAGGTTTGCATTACCAGCTATTGGCATGGAAACCTGAATAGCAATTACTCAATAATAACACAATTGGCACAGAATGACGAGTCCAGATCTCCTCACATGATGACGTATACTATTACTTCTTCACTGCATGACGCAATGGACGCCTATTGTGCAATATGAAGCGGTTGGCGCCGACCGGTAAAGCGGTAGGAGCGCCTTTTTTGGGGGTGACACTACAAGCATTACCCCCAGCAAGCCTTTTTCTTGGTTGATACCACCTATACCCACCGCCAGTATCGCAGAGCGACAGCTGGACACCAGCTAGGTATGAATCCTTCAACTCAAGAGGAGGTACCTGAGGTACTTCCTTGACGCATCTATTCCGCAACGTTTTAGATCTTGGGTTGTTTCCAAAACAGACTGGACGAACTACGCGTAAAGCTCCATTCTACTAATGTAGCTCTAGCCATGATATTCGGTGAACCTTGGCAAATTGCACGCCGCTTCAGGTGGCTTCAGCTGGGATGACTGGTCACGTTCATGTTCAGCCCTGGTCTGGCACACCCTTGCATGCTTTGTATTTTCTTAATGTGCCGTTTTGACAAGTCATCTAATAGTAATGGCATTGCAAGGCCGCGTCAGTCGGCGATGTCTAAAGCTATCACTAATAGTCGCGTGGGAAGGTGGAGGAACCCGAGTAGCTAAGATCGAGATCGTGACCGCGGAGCCTAGAAGTGTGGCCGGCAAGCGGTGTAAAAAAAACTGGTACACTTCTACTAACATTACCACTTTTCGCGTCACTTCATATAGCCACATTGTAAGCTCAAATATATTTTCTTTCGGAAATAACAATTAAATGATATTCTAACTCTATTTGGTTCAAGATTTAACAAGCTAAGCTCCGTATTGCGGTTGTGTTGAGTATTTTTCGTAAGAGAGTATGTTAGAAGTGTGTCAGTTTTTTGTTCCACCACTTTGGCCGGGCTATACCAATAGATACATAGGACTTTTCCCTTCAGAGAGTCTACAAGTTGCCAAGCCCTGCGGAGTAACTCCGAGACCCTATGTCAAAGGCAAGGGGTAAATACCACAAAGATGGTCGTGTTATTGAGAAAACTGAAACATTTTGCAGCTGCCAAACGCCCTGATCCTCCCGAGGCACATGTTGATGAACACCAATCGGATCTCAGAAGAAACAGTCCGCAATCACTTCTTCTGTCATCCTCGCGGCCGCTTCGAAGTCCCTGCACTGTTTCTCATCAACCAACAGCTCTTTGCGGCAATGTGCAAACGCTTCACGCTCTTTCTGACTCATCCTACCAAGACGAATTCTGAATTTCTCCGACAGGATGCTATAGTCATGATCTGATAACGCTTCATGTAACCCCACAAAGGCCCATGCCATCCCCAGTAAGGCGCTCCGGTGCTCCAGCGGCCGCGAGCTCCATTCTACCATACTAACCGCGAAATCAGCCGTCGTGCCTTTGGAAGCGATCGAAATCGCTTCTCTCAGATTCTGAGGCGCTCTAATGCCTGATGAACGGGCCATCTCAAAGCCGATGCTGACAAGTGACGCGTAATCCGTGCGCCGGAACTCGTCCATTCCCGCAACCCCTTCGCCCTCGTCCAAGAAGCCTCTTTGGGCTCTGAGGATCCGAATGACAGCCGCCGTACCTCTAGTGCAGGTTCGGATAGGAATTGACACGAAACTTTCTAGTAGACAAGGGTGCGCAAACCATAAGGCCAAAAGTTCACCCGCATCAATGTTTTCCCTCGGGAGTCTCGAGTGGCCAATAGATAATGTAGGTGAATAACTTTCCCAAGGCTTGGCTGTACCACGTTCAGCCATGATAGGCCAACCATCTAGTATACTAGCCTTGCTAAGTACCTCCTCGTATGAGCGGTCGGACTTCTTCACAAAGCTCCAGTATTCAGAAGACGGCCCAGACACCGGCGCTCGTAGGTTATCGATCCAGTTCTTCAATATCCCCATCTCACTTTCAGTAAATGCACCGAACATCTTGCCTTTCCATTCGAGGGCTTGCACCAGCTTACTGCGTGTGATGTCTCCTGCATAAATCCAGGGGCGGCATCTCGCTAATTGGATGAGGAATTCCGTTTGACAAGCGGAATGGTCTTCCGCCGACGCAAATGCCTGCAGCCACTCGGACAGTCGCTGCCCGCCAATCATAACGCGTGAGGTGCAATGCAGGCTGGCTGAGGCGTTGCTTTTACTGGCAAATATCTTGATCAAATCAGCAGCTGACTCGTTGAAAACATTAAGTGGCGCGACGTCGTGTGCCAAATTAGTAGGAACGTGTCCCCCGAACATGTCTGAGAGTAGGTACCCAACTTGAACACCGCGCCAGGCCTGGTCTGCTGCTGTATCACCATGCATTGCCCGAATCTGCCGGATGTAATCAATCACGATTTGCGTAGCCATGGCTGTATGACCACTGTCGGAGTTGTCGATGGAGAGGTGCAGGAGGAAGTAAGCATTGTCGATCTTCAATTCTTTCAGTTCCCGTGATGCCAGCATAGTGTCCCTAGCTAAGCATTCGAAGTGTAAGTTGAAACCAAGGATCTCTGCCGTGAACTCGTTGGGAAACAAGGATATGAGAAGCTGAGCTACGGCTGCTTTCCAGTCATCCACATCTTCCTGGCCAAAGTCAGCTCCGATGAAATCAAGACTGTCTGCTTCAGGAAGCGTAACACCGATGCTTTGCAGAAGCTGGAGGTAGATTGCGGCATGGTGCTTTGACACATCCCCATCTCCAAGTTCCTCCGACATGACTTGCCAGGCGTTCTTGGTGACGCGGCGGTGTTCGAAAGGAGTAGACATCTTGTGCACGTGCCCAAGCCAGGCACCGTCAACTAATTTTGACGGAGCTTTTCGAATCAACCAGTCCCGTGCCTGCTCAAAGGTCTCGAAGAGCTGTCTCTTGCCTCCATTGCGACGATGTTGGAGGTAGCCTTCCAGCTTGGCCGTGATCCTCTGCTCCTTTCCGCGTATGAATGCGCGCAAAGCTTTTTCATCGAAAATCTCAATATCCAAAATGGTGCCAGAAACATTTCTTCGGACCTTTGCCAGTGCTTCAGCGAAAAGGGACAGCAGGGTTTCACGTGCCTCGGGAAGTACGTGTGGGTGACTTTCAAGGTTGTGGAGCTGATGGTATAATCGCTTATAGTGATCCAACTGCCTGTTTGAATTGCCAGATGAAACGACAAGAGAACCATCAGCCAGTGCCGCAGCGCTTCGATTTGATAGAAGGGGTCTTAAGAATCTTTGAGAAAGGTATTTCATGTGAAAGAGGCCGGCGCTAAGCGCCATCATGACCAGCCAGACGAATCTGGATGGCTCCGAGAAGGCAGGCATCATGTTTCAACGGATCGCACTTGATGATGGTTGTTGCGGTGGCGGGTCTACAGCTTCAACTTCTTGACTCGGGCGTTAGAACAGCTCTTTATGTATTGATAGACTCAACTCTCTAACGATGAAGGAGCAATCTCAGCCCAAGCATCGCACACACTCATCACCGCTGCTCTGTCAGTGGAACTCAGTAGCTATCATGCCGGAAATACCATCATGACTCTGATTTTTTTTTTCTTTGGGTGGGGGGGAAGCAATGGGCCGGTTCACTCACCACGGAGTAGTCGGCGGGCATATTGAACCAGCCAACATTTACAAGATCCATGAGTTTAGGACTTAAAATCTCCGACTCGGAAGGCTGTGCCAGCCTCGGCGGACTTATTGAACAAGCCGTGATCTACAGAGATCGAATATTTCGAGGTTCAGAACCTCCGAGCCAGAGGGCTGTGACCAACTCGGCGGGCTTATTGAATAATCTACCATGCACCGTGATCTGGGACTTGAAGGTTTGAAATCTCCGTGTCGATACCGTAGAAAAAACTATATTCACAATGTGACGTAGACATTAGCTCATTGAGATGAGTGAGACATAGTAATACGCCGGCTTGGTTGGTGATGGGACGTGTGAGGAGGCGAAGATGGCACGATGGGCCACGTCAGCAACCAGGCTGCGTAGATGTGAAAGACAGGGAGATGAGCTCCATAACGCAGACCAAAGTACAAAAAGAGCGGATTTGCTGTTGAAGAGTTACGATAGCTTCTTCTATAAAAGAAGGCGTGTAACTCAATCAACCTTCACAAGCAGCACCTTCAACAACTCGGCCCATCAGAGTAGCCTTTTGCGAGCACTACCGTTACAATGTCTTCAAAGATTCCCCCTAGCCCTTTCCCTGATGAGCGACCTTTCGTGATCGCTAATCTCCAAACCTTCTCTTTCAAGAAACTTTTGAGACAGGACCCCGAGGAGCTATCTCGGCTCCTCCTCGCTGGGGAGAAAGATGGTTTCTTCTATCTGGATCTCTCAGCACCCGAGAGTCAAGGTCTTTGGGGTAATTACCAACAGGTCTTGGCAACTATGTCCAAGTTCTTCGATGAGCCACTCGACGCTAAGCTGCCGTTCGCTTATGGCTCTGATGTTCAGGGGTATGTACCTCACGAGTGACAAGAAAGTAACGTCTTGATCTTCATACTAATTACGCTCTCTAGATACAAGCCTATCGGGACACAGACCGGTGCCATAGAGAACTCGAGAGATGGCTTCGAGACTATCAGGGTAGGCCTCATACTAATGGGATAAGTTCGAGTCTTGACGAGTGACTTACAAGTTTAAAATCTATCAGGTGGCCATGAACGGCCTCAACGATACTAAGCAACCTTTGCCGCCCGCCGTTCTGGCTAAAAAGGAGCTCTTCGACGCTTTCATCTCCAAGACGCGCTTCCACGTCAAAACGATCTTAGCTTCCTTCTCCTCGGCTCTAGGTCTTGTGGGCGAGGAGCGTTTCGAGGCCGCTCACGACGACGCTAAGCCGTCCAACTCGTCCATGACGTTTCACCGGTATCCTCGACGTGACACGCGCGATGCGACGAACGTGGGCCACAACAAGCACACCGACATCAGCAGCATCGCTTTTCTGTTTGCGCAGCAGTGGGGACTGCAGGTTCCCTCAGTGACAGAGGTCGATGGCTGGGACTGGGTCCAGCCCAAGCCCTTTCATGCCATCTGCAACATCGGCGACTCGCTGCGGTTTCTGTCGGAAATGCGCCTGCGCTCGGTGTTGCATCGTGTCGTGCCCGTCGCCGAGATGGAGCACACGCACCGCTTCTCGATTGCGTACTTTACGCGCCCCGCGCATGGCTCTATGTTCAAGGACTCTGAAGGTCGCATGATCTCGTGCGACGAGTGGTTTAGCCACAAGTTCGACATTTATCGCGCTAGTCACGCCCAGCAGCGCATGAACACCATCCTCACGGGAGGCATGGAAGATGCTGCGACACGAGCAAAGGTGGTGTCTGCTATCACAGGTTAAGGTGAAGTCATTGTCTTTTGGTGTCCGCTAGAGCTTATAGTTGCACTGCGGTTGTGGATCTCGAGACTGCAAATTTAAGTCCTGTAACGAGTTTGGTCGTAACATGCTTAAAGATAGCTTCAATTAATGAGGGATGGCATCTGGGCATCTATCTGGACATCTATCTGGGCACGGTATCTGTCAATATAGCGTTACAGCCAATCAAAACCTTCCCAGCGGGCGAATAGGATCACAACTAAGTAACCGGAAAATAATCTTGTACTAGGCAGCTTGGAGGTCGATCTGCGCGGTGTATCATACGAATATCATTCGACCGCCATATCCCTAGTCAGTAACACATCCCAAGCCTCTCCATGCATGATACCGTAGACCAAACTCGGACCTATAATGCGATGGTTGCGCTTATGGGGTGCAGTCCGAGTCACCAACGGCAACCTTGCTCCTCGAAACAGCGAGATATGGTCGCCGACAACGCTATCGCCGGGCACAAGTGCTAAATACCCCTTTTTCGTCCTCGCGAGGCGTCGATATGCAGTGTTTGCCGACGCATTTGCGAAGACCAGATCTTCGAAAACACCACTAGTGATAGTGCTGATGATGCCCGTAACGCCCGAAAGCGATCTCTGAAACTTTTCAGTCCATTCCAACTTCAATTTGCGGAGAAAACTGAAAGCCTTGGGCCCCTGGAGCGCCTTACACCATTTCCGAAACTGGGGCAACGCTTCCTCAGGCGAACTGATAAACCCAAGACACAAGGTCATGGCATAGGCGGTCTCTGGGTCTTCACCAGTTGGATATCTCGGATAATCTCGCGACAGCGCAAGCTTCTCCCATTGTATGAGTGTATTGTAATACCCCCCAAGACCGCAGACAGCTGAATTCCAAAAACTCCTGAATTTAGTCACAGATCTGACGATTTCTCCTGGCGTGAAATCACCACTATTATCTGGTGGAATGAGAATCTCTTCAAGGGCTATGACCTCGTCAAACGCGTAGCCTGAAAGTATCAAAAGATTTTCATTCGTCACCTTAGCCTCAAGCGACCACTGTGCTGATGACAGAAGGGACGCACAAAAGTCCTTTTCTATGTCCGCATCGCGATCCCATTTGCGCGGCATAGGTTGCCTCGCATGTCTCCAGTCCGGAACCCACGACGGCAAAGAAAGCTTCGATTCCGTGTTTCGGTCAGTCATAAGCAGATCCAAGTTTTTTGTGTACGATAGAACAGCTAGAGCCGCGCGCTCATAGCACTGTTTTACCGATATTGTGTAGTCTGGCTTTAGTGTCCTCATCTGGCCTCTTGCTTTTTTGATCAGACCAAGAACAGAGAACACTTTATCTCGCGGGTCAGTGGCATCTAAGTGGCGGGCTCGCCAGAGTAGCCAAAGCAGGTCAACGACAGTTGGCTCTTCATCGTTTGATGATCCCACTTCCGTCTCGCCTTCTTGCTCGATTCCATTTCCTTCTTCTTTCTCTCGTTTTTCTTCCCCCTCATCAGCTTGTTCCATCTCTGCCACTTCTTCGGCTTCGTGTTCATCTGATTCATTCTTTCCTTTATCCTTTACCTGATCCTCTATTTCGTTCGAGGCTTTGTCCAACACATAGTCAGGCTGATGCAATTTCGGCCGCAACTCCATTAAAAGAAGGAGGTTGCCATTCAAGAATTCATCGAATCTCCCTGAGAATCCATCTTCGTCAAATATAGTCAGTTGTTGTACCATTACGAGACTCGAGACGAAAAGATCCCATCCGATAGAGGCTGTCCCGCATTGAATGACGACATCTCGAGCGAGAGCTACTTCCTGAATGACCCAGCAGCGATTGAACCAGGGACGTCCAATCAGGTTTGAAAAAGCAATGCTTTCCTCCGTCGTCGGCCATCGTATAAGGCTCCCTCCCCCTTCAACCATTCCTTCTATACCGGCTCGAGAAATTCCATGACCCTCCCTCTTTTTTGCTACGCTCTCTGTCGATGCGTCATCGTTCCCCACAGCTAGGTCTTTCAGCCGAGCTTTACGGGCCTTGATCTCTCTCCATTTCTCTTCGTAAACCTTCCTCCCTTCTTTGCGCCACATGTTCTCGGCTCCGTGGAGATCATAGCTGTCGTTATAGAGCACGTCGCTCCAGCATTCGTCGATATCTGCGCAGAGGGGAAACACGAGGTCGCTATCGGCACTGGCTTCGCCCAGCCAGACGACGACTCGACTGGCGGTCTGATATATGCGGTCCATGATCGACACTTGATTCGCGCGCTCTGCGATTCCATCCTGATTTATGCAAATCGCATCGACCCAAAGAACCCTATCCCCACCATCAATCCGACGCAAGTGGCGAAGCGCGGCCTCGAGACTTTCTGTCACCGAAAACGGCTGGCCATCACAGAAAATGAGGAGTTTGTTCGATGCATCCCCCCAACAGTAAGATAGTGCCTCGTAGGTAGGCTTGTCATCTAGGGCAGCCACTGTGATGCTCACATGTATAGGGTCTGTAAAATCCTTACTTGGCGCAAGTCTGAGAAGACGGATGTGATCACCGCCGTCTAGGCCGTCTATATTACCGTACTTGATTTTGAACATCTTCTGACACAAGTCGCATACACTCCCTTCTGTTTTCGTGCCTTGCCGCAGATGGGAGCTAGGGAAATGGTTGAGTGTACAGTATCATCGATCAATATTTCAGTGCGCTGGATTTCGACCATCGGGCTAGTGCCGCACCCACATGGTCGGCTGACTAAACTATGATGAGTTAGTAGAGACATTCGAGGTGAGCGCCAAGGACCAAACGACGATAGAGCAGCGCTTGGCAGTAATATGTGGCACCCTTGCTGAAACGCTAAGGACTAGACTGAGGGAGAATAGAAATAAATACAAACGATTTGAGACCTCGAAATGCTTATTAAGCAGAGAGAGCAGTCTAGACGAGAAGGTGTCTAGGAAAAACATCGTTACAGTCAAACTGAGTATTACTTTCAATCCTTAGTTGGAGAAAGTCTGAGCCATACGCACATCACCTAGAAAACACGATAGAACATCTTTGAGAATCAATTGTATTGATATTCCAGTTATTGCCTCTCTCCTCGTTTGACCTCATTATTTCATATCTACAGTATGACGTTTGAGGGAAATGTGCATTTTAATCGGACAAGCCACAATCGTCTGATTGTAACTTATCATGAAACCATATATCTTAATTGACACCCGAAATAACTATATTGATTACAAGACACGTTTGCCCATGGCCTGTTTGAGTTGATGCGTTGTAGTGACCGGCACTGTAAGATTCAATTAGCAGAACTTCCATCACGGTGAGCATCTGGGTTTCAGTTGAAACCGTCAAGAGAAAGATAGAGAAGTAAGAGACAGACAGGCAGAGCCAGGGGTCGTTGAACTCCCCCATATCCCAACTGACGGTATCTTCGAAATGATGGTTACTTACTTTCCGGTTTGAAGTAATCAGAAAGAGTCTGGGCCCACGCTGGTGGCCTCCTTCCAGCCGCATTACTGGATCTACTGTGTGTTGAGAGCCCTTTGGTGCGAGATGGTAATTGGATAGATGGATAACCTTGTCGAAGTGTCTGCATACCTTCTCTCATTACACTCTCCCAAATGTGTGCCCGTAAGACAGGGTCTGTCCCTATCGAATCTCTGAGGAAATCATAAAACTGGGCGTACTGGTCCTGGTATAGTCGAGAGTCGCGAAGAGTTGGGTTGGATGAAGACGAAGAAGAAGCTTCAAGCTCCGGGCTGGGAATCATAGCTGACCTTTGTTGAGCTCTTTCGCCCCTATGGTAGTGCGATTGCGCTCCCATGGGAAAGTCATCTTCACCACCTTCGTCTCTCTCTGAGAGGGGTTCTAAAGTGAAGGGAGAAATCGGCCTACTAAGAGGGCCCGGTACTTCAGGGAGGTGATCATTCTCTAATGTCATGACAGGCGAGCAATTTAAATAGGCTGGTAGGGCAGTGTCATAAAAGTCTAACCCTGCGTGCATCGGCACATACGCTATTGGCTTTGTTTTGGCTCGGTCCAGTTGCGCAGCACCCTGTGTATTCGACGGACGCAAGGAGAGACAAGCCAATTCCTTTGCGCTGTCGTAGAGTCGCCGGATTTTGCTGCTTCTCTTTATCTGTGGCGAGCCTGATGCATTCTCGTCGTTCCTCATGTCTTGTTCACCTCGAATAGTTTGGAAAGACGATGACGCAAAGTCATCGAGCTCCATTTCTTGACGAGGGATGTTGCTGCTTCGCGGTGGTCGGTCTTTGGGATCTTCCCCTGAGCCGTCCCTAAGGATCCGTCTCTGGAGTAGTCGAAATACTGGCATGAGGATTGCGGTACGGTATTCAGCTATTCTATAAGGTATCATCAAATAGCTAACTATATTGTTTCGAATCACACCGATTACAGAAGAGAAGACAGTCAAAGGCACCATCAAAGGGTAGGATACTATCTAAACACGAACGGCTATTGCCAGTTCACAACACGAGAAATCTATTCTTCACTAAAGCAATCAGTGTGGAGTCAAAACTTCCACTTGAAGTCATCGCGGCATTATCACAGTTACTAAGGCGATTGGCGGTAGTCCGGCAAGCTGACGAGTAATCATCTTCAGCGACCAACAGCGCCTCTTCGTTCATGACTTCGCGAGATAAAGAAGAGATAAGGGTGAACAGCCAGTCTCTTTAATATTCAACGAGCTCCTACACCACGAACAAGCCGTAAAGGAGTGGAAGAGGTAGTCAAGACCAGACCGTGCCAGTGTATAATTCATGCGATGGCTAGTATGCCCAGATGCGCTTCTCTCCCCGCGCGTCTAGGGCGCCTACCTTATTCATCCTCCCGTACCAAAGCCGAAGGCCAAAAGTCACCGCAGCAACGAAAAAGTTACTTGCGGCGCACACAAAGTTTCCCGTTGGGTAACCCTGAGCTGCCTCGGCCGGCTTCCAGATCCATTGCGCAATGACTTGACCAACTCCCGCCGAAGAGTTGTGCAGCGCGATGGCGAGCGGGATCGTAAACAGACTCGGCGAATTGCAGGTAACCCAATTTGTCATTGACGGAGCTGCAGGGAAAGCACCAGTCGCCGCAATCAGGAGACATATATAACGTTTGATATAAGCGTCAGGTGGAAGTAACCCTGCAGCGAGCCATCCCGCGCCACCTACAATCGATATAGCGCTTATGTGCCAACCTCTTGCATCCAGTCGATCCGAGGAATAGGAGAGAAGGAGGGCTACAATAAATCCGACTACCCACTATAAGCCGAGTTAGTGCGACGCCTCTCTTAGTTAGCGGAATATCAGAGTTTCTGAACTTACAGGTGGCACCGTGAGAAGTTGTGCCTGAATTGAGGTAAACCCGAGACCAGTGACGATGGTAGGCGCGAAAAAGGTAAATGATCCCTGAGTAATAACATTTGCAATCTATATGAAACGTCAGACGGAATGGAATCGATACCAAGAGGATGATGACGATTTCCACTGACATAAGCGAAGTAGTGGCACCACATTCTCGGATGGAAGATAGTAGAAAACACTTCCCGACGCGACGCATGCTCTCTGGAATGTCCACCACCCCGTTCTTTGAGTCGGTCAGCAGCGAATTGTCGCTCGGACTCGCTGAGCCACTTCGCTCGAGAAGGGTAGTTAGGGAGAATGAGCAGCGTGGGTATCACGGTGAGAAGAGTAATAGCCCCCTCAATGATGAACAGCCACCGGAACCCCTGAAGTCCCCTCGCACCATTAGCTAGCCCGAGTCCGTACGCTATGCTGCCTCCGAAGGCACCAGCTAGATTGCAAAAGGCGATGACCAGCGCAATACGGAAAGCTCGCTCGTTGTGGCGGTACCAGATGGTGATAAGGTAGACGATGCCTAACGATGAGGTCAGAGTTCAAGTCCCGAGATTTTACTTATTGATATGCGTGTCAACGAACCGGGGAAGAAACCAGCCTCAAACTACGATTTATATATTAGTCGACAGGTAGGCACCATGGTCATGTTTAAGCAAGAAACACTCACGACTCCGATGAGGAAGCGCAGGGACAAAACAGCTGCATAGTTGTGTACGCCGGCAAAACCAAGCGTCAACGCTCCCCAAGCCCCGAGAAGGAAAGCCAGCCAGATATTCGGCGGCACGTAATGCTTCATAGTCCAATTGGACGGGACCTCGAAAACGGCATAGGCAACCGAGAACAGTGACACAACGATAGAACTAACGCACAGTCTTGTTAGCCCATGTTCTGGGGGACGTATCATGACTAGTTCTCAACTTACTACTCATGGGCCGTCATTCCCGTCTGCTGGAGTAAATCATCGCCAGTCTCTTGGTTCAGGACCTTAGCATTTCCTATATTCCCCCTGTCGAGGAAGTTCAAGAGGTAAAGCCAGCAACATAGCGGTAGAATGCGACGGTCAATCCGCCGATTTAGTGCCTTGCTGCGCTTCTCGTCGAACTCGCTAGGCCCAAGACTCTCGGATATGTAGTCCAACTTTTCCTGTGTGCACTCGTCAACCAAGACTATAACGAGATGAAGACAAGACTATGAAGGTAATGAAGCAGGAAGAGAAGGGCGGAGTGGCTGAGATGCGTAAAGCTTACATCATCGTGTCCATTTTCCACATGCTCGGCCTCTATAGGCTTCTCTATCATCGTTGGCGAGTCTGCCATGCTATCTACTTATTTCAATCGGAGAAAGAGAAAACAAAATTGTAAAATCCGAGTGAGCCGATTTGGCTTTCGGGAGCCAACAAAACTCAACTAGTTCCTGTATGTATAACAAGATGGCTCGGACTCTTTCCCATCAACGAAACGAAGTCCCGGCTGACTGTCTTATATAGTCCAGGGCTGTCCAGGCCACACCCTATAAGATTTATAGCTACCATCACTCCGTACGTTTCTCGGCCAATCGAGCCCTTTTCTGAGCTACGATTACCCCATTTCTATCTGACCGTTGCTCTCTTACAGTGCCTACCAGTGGTTGTATAGGTGTAGAGGTGCAGTAGATGATTATCGGCATGCTGCATTGGGAAGCGTAGACCCTTGTACATGTGTATGACGCTTGGAGTGAATCGCTTCGGCTTCTGATTATCACCCGTTGTGCGGGGTATCGTAGCAACACTGCAACTCTATACCTTGACTTATATCCATGTTGAGATACCAAACCCTTTGCCGAACTCTTTACCGGTTGCAATAAAAGAAATATTTTGTGGTTGCAATCACCCTACGTCGGATCTATCGGCCTCCGTGATGGGTGAGTTTCAACAACATGATGGTGATCGGGGTTTTTTGCCAGCTCAGGCGAAGTGCTCTCATCATAGTACAACTAGACTCAATATTAAGGTAATTCTGCTACTATCTGAGGACCAACATTCTGAATAGTATTGTCCGAAGAGGAGGGATCACCACTGCTGCTGTCATTGGGGAAGTTTGTCGTAAGCCGGGGTCTTTTTGATGCTACATACCAGATGCGTCACAAGATGTCAGACAACAAGGATACTCATGAATCTCAACCGTCAGAAGCCGGATATATCACGCAAGCACAGTTTTGACCCAAATATCAAGTAGGTATCTTACTCGAGGGGTAAATATCAAGTATATTCTGCACAGTCTCTCTGGCTAACAATGACCTACAAACACCGGACTTCCATCTCAAATCATATCATGGTGGCGAATTACCAATAACCCCCTGACACAATACACAACACAGTACCTCTGGTTGAAATTTCCTACAAGGGAAGGCTGTCGATGAGTGGCAGACAAGACGCTGCTTTACAACTTCATCGGGGTGCCTTGACCAGGCAACTCCGTCAACCCTATTCCCGTGGTCAGCACGCAAACTCGGTTATAAGAAGATGAAAAAGGCGAATAATCAGATCCATCAATAGAAGGCCAAACTTACAGCCGTTGTTATCTTCCTTGACTTCTGGCGCTACATTGCACTGCTTAGCAGTAGCAATCTGCTGGTTCCGAAGGTTCGCGCACGTGGCGCCGTAGCAGTTCGATGTGTTCATGGCCGTCTGGAGCGCGTTCCCCTCCCGGCCAAATACGTTGTCGGCGTGCTGACCGTAGCCCGTGTTGTCGCCCATGCTGAGGCAGAAGGGCTGCGAGCCGTCCTCGGGCCAGTCGCTCTGGTCGTTGAAGCCCGTCGTGTCCCAGACAACTTCAAACATCAGCTGCGGGATGCGTATGGGGTGCGTCGAGGGGCAGGTCCCGCCGAGATTAAGGAAGGTCGCAGGCCCGCTGGTCGGGTAGGCGACGTGGTCTTGGTGGTTGGGCGTGTCGAGGTTGACGCCGTCCCAGCAGCTATATATTCATGGTTAGCCCTCTTTTTACATAGATCCGGTATCTAAAGATAGTGGTTAGAAAGAAAAGGGGTGTTCTCTCGTCGGGAACAGGATGTTAGATCAAATGCCGCCAAGGCATGGTTTAGGGCGGGAAGGCCTCGTAGTCGATGCTGAATCCGTGTCAGCGATCCCACTGGCTCCAACATAACTCTTAGCCTGACTCCAGGTCAATACATACTTCGGATCCTGGCAGGGAGCAGAAACGTCGCCTCCGAAGTTGGGGCCGGTATAGCAGCGGTAGCAGTTCTGGTACTTCAATGTCTGCTGCATGGTGCTGTTTCGCGAGCGCGCCTCGGCGTCTCTGACTAACATGCGGAAACCCTAACCCATTTCGTTAGTATGAGTTTCGCTATATATCGACCAATAACTCTGGCATCGCAACCTACGGGCTTGAACGCAGTGATACTGCCGGGCTCAGCCGACACGTAATAGATCAAGATACCTCCGTCAATCTGAGTGCTGAAATTGTCATTGAATTGATACCTGATTGACAAAGACCCATGTCAGCATCGTTCATTACTAGATTGGCCGAGAAACGGCAGCGAGAGAAGTAACAAATCATCAAAAAGAGACAGTCAAAGACATCAAACCTACGCAGCACTGCCCTGCGGCACACGCTTGTAAGTACCATTGCGGGCCTTGTAATACAAGTTTGCAGTCCAATAATTCGAAAAGTCCTGACTGAACGCACAAGTAGTGCAATTTGCCACATCCGAGACATCACCAGTGGTCATTGTAGCATTGAAGGCATTACCACCAGCGACCCGGTGGACGTGCGGCGATGGAATCTCGCCAGGATTGACGAGAGGATCGAGTCTGTCGATGACGACCTGGGCACAGCCGAATCGCAACATGGTCATGGCCCCGAATCGCCTGTTCTCTAGCCAGTGAGTGGTCTTGGGGCAGAGCCCCGGCGACGGTCGCCAGGCCGAGGAGAGTAGTCCAGAACATTTTTCTCCACTTCTTGCTTTTCGCAATGTTCGTGGATTCAGTCGTGTAGAAGTTCAGTGAGTACGCCTACCGAAAAGCCCAGTCCGTAAGGCCACCCGCCCAGCGGCTAGGACGCTGCGAGGTGTTTATACCAGATCACACGGCATAGAAGATGAAGTGCGTGCCTACTAGCCGCGTGCCGAATGGCGCGCTGCCAATCCCTCATCATATAACTAATATGACAAGGACCCCACGGGGTTGGACGGCAAATACTTGATAGGTCGCAACCCAATATAAACAGATTATGCGCCTTCAAAGAATATCTATAAAAACAAGAGTGAGATTGTAAAAATGCTTGAAAACTCAAGAGCCGGGCGCACAATTAGCCGGACGCGCTGACGTAGCAATCCTCCGGAGGATCGGAATGGAAGACACGAGCGATGGAACCTCTTACACGGTAATAACAGTTCACGGACTATCATTGCGATGGAGACTTAGTTCGCCATAAGAATAGGTTGTCCATCAAGGCGGGAGGCATAGATTTGGACTTGGGTGCTTGTTGTCGAACATGAATCGTGCGCATCATATCCCCTTTCCGAAATATTGAACGATGGTAGTACGCGACGTTGCGAGTAATTATATGTATTAGCATCACGGACACCACCTCATCAGTCGCCTTCCAATGCAAACACCATCTTCCCGTCAGCTCATATTTAGTCCACAACGGCATATCATTCGGCCGTGGCTTGCACATGTCTTGGCACCTTAGTGATCTCTGCTTTGTTGTGCCAAAGGTCCAGAATCGTATTGCCACAACGCCTTGGCTGCCTACGATTAGTTGTGGCAAATGAGAAGACACACCTTGGATAGATGTTATCAATCTACCTATAGTGTGATCAGCGGTTGGGGCGAACCGACCCCGTGGACAGCAGTGTCCATGATTTCACCAACACAGCAGCATGCCAGTCAGAAGATTGTGGACCTGTCAATGAAACGGGACGAAAAGTGAATAGGAGACAGCCCAATCAAAAAGCAACGCTTGCTATTGGGTATATCATTAGGTTCAGGAGCTATCGAGCCAAGAACAAGAACACCCTAGCTTTTGCCAGCATCCTCCTTAAGAGAAACGATCCGGTTCAAAACGACCTTCTCGTCCGTACTATCCGAATCCATGGCCTACAGTCTCCGGGTTAGCTATAGTCACAACAGAAATGCGGCGAAAGCAAATGCGCGGCGCAAAGAAGCACTCACAAAGTAGGCTACCCTCATGCCTTGGAACCGAACACTCTCGACGCCTCCCTTTCCAAGCTCGCTTTCACCTGCAGCCTCTGGCCAAGGTGCCCTTGATTTAACTTCGTCAAACCCTGACTCGATCATGGCTTTGGGGTATACAGTTTCACTGTCGGGGTTCAGGTCATTGAGGAATCCGCCCTCGGCATCGTCAGGCTTTTCTGACTTGAAGAGCGAGTTATGTATCCGCACTTCTACTTCACGGGATCCGTATGGAACCCATTGAATGTACGTCTTGGGTTTCTTTGAATCCTTGTCGAAGACGGCCCGGACTTCTGTGATGAGACCTGTTTTCTCATCCTTGCTGAAGGAGACAGCCTTGATGGGGTGAGGAACTTGCAGAAGGCCAACTGTTTTGTCTGGTGCTAGTCGGAAATAGTCTTTGCTATCGACTTCTCGGAAATCCGATCGATCAATGTATACAGTCGGAGTAAACTTTGTCTTATGAGAGCCCATTGCTGGGATCTTGGGATTGAAAGGTAATTCAAGTTCCAACTCCTCTGCTCCCTCGATTACTACAGGAATAGGGTCGAGTACAAGCATCAATCTCGGTACTGTTCGCTCAAGATATCGTCGAATGGTCTGGTCGAAACGTTTTAGCTGAATAATCGAGGGCGCTGTGGTGACTCCCAGCTCAGAGACGAATTCGAAGATAGCACCTGGCGGAACGCCTCTTCGTTTAATGGCAATCAAGGTGTACAACCTTGGATCATCCCATCCCCGCACGATACCTTCGTTAACCAGTTTCATAATCTTCCGTTTAGACAAAACAGTCCCGGTGATGCTCTGGAAGAGATCCAGTATGTCAGTCTTGTCTTTTAAGGGCACTCATACAGCCGGTCCAAAATCGGTCTAATACGACAAAGTATTCAGGTGTAATGATGTAATAGAACACGTACCAACCGCCCGTATTCTCGCTGCATGGGCTCATAGACTCCGAGACTCTTGTTGAGCCATTCATAGCTGACACGACTCTGGATGAATTCAGTTGTGCAAAGGGAATGAGTGATGTTCTCAAAACTATCGCAGATGCAATGTGTGAAGTCATCTAGGCTAGAATTAGGATATTTTTCTGGATATATTGAGAAGAACCGACTGGGCAATGTGCGATGCACAGATACTGGGTGGGTGCGAGAAATTTTCGAGAAAAAATAAGCAGACAAGGATACTCACAAGTCGGGTAAATCCGCCATTTTGAACCTGTGCGGTGATGAGGCTTCTCTAAAACTCTGTAGGCAGCTAGGTCCCACATTTGAGGGTTGCCATCCTCGATATCCTGTTTCATACGAAGGAATGCCTCCCTTGGCTTGTATTTGCCATCGCGCATGCCTCGGAATTCCTCGAGGTTTGTCTCAACGGACTGGTTAGCATGAGCACAACGGAATCGTGGACCATGGGTTTCGCCACCGCGCTGGGCCTTGATCTCCTCATCTGTTGGTGTACCTGATTTTAGCACAAGCAGAGTGACTTTAAGAACCATGTGTGTACACACCGTTGCAATGGCATACGTAAGCCTTCTCTATACTGATGAGCTTTTCGGCGAGTTCGTATAGCTTATCAAAGTTATCGCTCGAGTAGGTTATCTTGTAAGGACTGAATCCTAACCATCGCACCATCTCTGACCCGGTTTTCTGTTAGAAAGGCGATGAAAATGGATAGAACCCGGCAGACTAACCCTCGATGGCAACGAAGTATTTCTCCTCCTCGGCTTCAGGATTGGTATCATCATAGCGTCTTTGTGTGATACAGGAATTAGCAGCTTGTTGTTCGCATGGGATGTATATTCTGTTGCTGCGCACTCACAAATAAGTGATGCCTCCATGGTGTCTTGCAAAACCGAAGTTGACGCAGATTGCTTTAGCGTGTCCGATATGCAAGAATCCGTTCTACCAAAGCTCGTGTTAACGTGGGGAGTTCCTAGATCAAAAGCGACGGGAATCTCACGGGCTCGGGAGGGAATCGGGTGACGACTGGCTTCACTGGGCGCTCTTTGAACACCTATTCCGCGACAATCCAGTCAGTAAACCATGGTTGATTGAAACAAGGGATGGGGTTGGTTTACATCGTCAAGGAAGCCGACTTTGAACATGGCATCAGGGTCAACAACGGTTTCGTCCTCCTTTGGCTTCGGCTTTGGAGTGTTTTCTTTATTGGGATCACTTGGGGGAGCGGCAGCTTTGGCCTTCTCGGTGGCGGCCTTCTTGGCACGCTTCTGAGTGCGTTTCTTCAACTCGTTCTTGGACACCATCTCGCCAGTGACATCGTCAAGCACCAGCTTGGCGACGCCCTGGGCCGCGGCATCTGCCATTGCACGAAATTGGTTCAGATTGTTCGATAGGTGTTCTGTTGGAGGGTACTCCTCGAGGCTCGAATGGATGGCGGCTATGTAGAGCCTTCAGCGATGCCGTTGTCGGTTATCAAGGGTGACTCAAACGGGCAGAAGATCAAACAGCAGGTCCTTCTGAATTGATGGAGGGGCAATTCTCGAAGCTGCACCGCCACTTTGGAGGGGTAGAAAATTGATACTACCCACACGAGCCACAGCTAGGACCTTCCGCTAGACCTATCCACTGAGCCCCTGATCTCCGGCAGTTTTAGGGGGAAAGGCATTCATCCTACATCTACCTCAGATTTTCACGAGTATATGGCATTTCCTTTTCGAATCCTTTGGCCTGTAGAGGCTCATCGAATTGAACTAGGTGTCTAGGAACGCTTACGTACCTATATTTTTGAATCCTCCGAATTTAATAAGAAGCAACAAAACAGTGCCTAGGCTTCGCTATTGCTGCCGATCTTGCTCCGGACTCCGTAAAACAAAACGAGAGTGGGGGTTTAGATCGAATCACAACAGCAAGGCCCTGAAGGCTTTCTGGCACTCCAAGTCACGTTTTCTATAAACCATGCCGGCTTCTTCGACGTAGCCCGCTTCTTGATGCCACTCTGCCAAGGTAGATAACGTCTCATAGTAGTTCTTCCCAGGCTGCCAGGCCTCCTTTTGCACTAAAGCAACATCGTCAGTCGTCATTAAGTAAGGGGAAGAAGAATGGTGGTGACTCCTTACCTTCAGCTGCTCGCCGCATATATTCCCGAGCCAAATCGTAATCAGAATTCCAATCGGTTGTATCCTCACGACAGCGTGCCCGATTGTTCCGCGCTAACGAGTACAGACAAACGAAGTGCATATACTGCTGCTGAGGCTGACTCCCTGGACAGAGTTGCTCAAGCATTTTGAGTGCTATCGCCGATATTCTCGGATCTGCCCATGCTGTCTTGTTTCCTAAAATGAGCAGCAAGTCGGCTCGGATGTTCCATGGTTCCTCTGCCATGACGTCTGGCATCGTCGCAGATGGAATCTCATCTACAATCCAGTTCTCTTGGCTCATGTAGTATCTGTGTCGATACGATTTATTCATCGGCAACACATCCCATGGCTCGATGAGACTGTAATCGAACGCCATCCCGTCAAATCTACCGCTGCCACTGTGCTCCGAAGCGCAACGCCGACCCCATTGAGCCATTTCCACACTATGTTGGACGTTCTGCTCGTTTGCTAGTTTGGAAAATGCTGACACGAGCCGTCGCAGCTGTTGGCTCATCCCTCGTTTCAGATTCGAATACTCTGACAGATATCCCCAAAGTTTCTGATAGATCTGAGTATTTGGGTAGCGTACGATTCCCGCGAGCAGCTGGTATATCGCGATATGCGACGACTCATCAAGCATGAGATTAATAGAAGCGAAAGCTTGCCGACAAAATGCCCCGCCAGGCTCGATCTTTCCGATCGAGAAGAGCCAGCATCCGTGAGTAAGAAGGACCACAGAGTGTATTGCGGCGCCCATATTTTCTATGGTCTGAAAATAGGATTCATCCCTTCGAGTCAGCAACATCATGCTGTTTGTAGACCAAGCCCAGTAAGCTTCTTGGAAAGTATGGTCATCTGGTAGGTCCATACTTCGGGCTAGTCGCGGTGTTGGTGGTGTCTGGGCTCGAAGAGTCGGTGGTAGGTCACCTGGCAGAACCCCATCGATAAGATCCGTCGGCTTCAATCCTTTCCTGCGTATATACCCCGAAAAGTCAACAGTTTTCCCATTTCGAGAGAAGGTCGTGTCTTTTCCCAATGCGGCGCGGCGTTGCTTCAGGAACAACATATTAGCGACGTCTCGCCGACGATTATTCTCTGTTGATATGCAAAGTTAGTCATGCCTTTCGCACAACCTTAGAGCTGCTCGATTTGACCAAACAGCGTTTCAAGGATAACATACTAAAGAGATTCCACTCTTTGAGTTTCGTTTTGTACATTTTGGGTCTTTGGTATTTCCAATCAGCATCCTTGAAGCATAGTCCCAAACTCGTCAACTTACGTTGCCGAAAACCCATACTTGTTCTCCATTAACGGTACTGCGAAATTCGTCATCAGTCATTCAAACCTTTGACTAGGCTCCATGAGCCAAAAGATACCCAACCGCACAAGAAATTCAAAGACTGCTGGCCCTTCCGCCCTTAGACTCGCGCACGACAGAAATGGAAACTCCTTAGGGGCTACTTACTGACATCCACGAGGCGCATATTTTCGATCAGGTATAGCGAAACGATTTCCTCCTTGAGGGCTTCCCATATCGCAGGGCCATGGCATCTTCGTCGACCACTGTTCTTTTGAGCATCTTTCTCCTTCTGTTCAGATACAGGTGTGGGATTCGGCTCTAGTCTAGCTCTGCCAACAATGGGCAATGTTCTGGCAGGGCTTCGCGCTTGGTCGTCGGGCTCAAAGAAGTCGTCTCCTTCGCACGACGTGATATATTTGATCGTGGCCATTTGCTGCAAGTTTGCCGTTACATGTGGGGTTTCGAATTGCTTGCACGTTCTGCGCAAGTAAGCAAGGCACTGAGTGATGATGGCGGCTTTATCACACAATCGAAAAAGGGGTTAGATGTAGTGCTGACGCAACGCTGCCGTTCCGTGTCCTGCGAGAAGTTCAGCGTTAAATACCATCATTGCAGATGCATAGCGGCCGTCATGGGTTTGGAGTAGCTAACGTGGCAGTCCACTCAAATATCATTTGTTGGCACACGAGTCAAGGGATGACTGCATCAATAACTCATCCGGTTCAACAAGCGGCCCATGGGCCAGCATCACTAGCTACACAACCTATCACAGGGCTGCAGACAGGGGTTCCGGATGGGATATGTAGGGCGATTCCAGGTAGCCGGGATTGCCTTTGGCCGCAGCGCCGTGGCTTTTGTTACTTTGCTCAGACTCAGGCTCAAGCCATCAGTGACAGATCACAACGTGATACCCTCAAGTCGCTACCTTCGACCAGTCGAAGCCTGGGCCAAGTTGCGCCATACCACCTTCGATGCAGCTTTTTCAAGACCTTCCAGTATTTAACCGGATGAGGGCGAAGATGGGAGAAAAAAGCAATGAGATAGGAGGGACGAAAGAAGCGAAAAAAGCAAATCAAAGCAGCGAATCAGATAATAGCGCTGGCGGCGACAAAAGCCTGGTTGAAGGTGTGCATATTGTCAGTGAGCGACCTATACCATATCGGTAATCATCTGTGGTATGCATATCAACCCCCTGATCGGGAAGCCGGGTCCATGATCGAATAATATACGTAGATTGTGACTGATCACGCAGGCAAGCTCAGGTCCCATGCCGAGGAGAAAGCACCGCCATTCTGGAAACACTCTTTTGGCCCCCATAACATAACTACCTGCAGATCATAACTCGCTCGCAAGGGGATCTCGTCAAAAGTGAGTTGGTACAACGATAGTCGAGGTTTTCCGTACCCTCTGATTTATATGAGTTAACGCAATATACGTCTCGTAGTCCAAGCCCCGTCATTGGTGCTTTATCAGATTGCATATTTACAGCACAGCTGCGACAAGGCTGGCCGTATCCTATTTCTTCAGCAGCCTTTGCTTAGTTCGCTCCGCGACGGCCGGAGCGTCGAAAACTGCCGTAACGCTTGGGTGTGATGCCACAGCCTCAGCCCAACGGCCGAAATTCGGCGCTCTAGCTGTGAGGTCATTGAGGAGGTTCTCTGGCACGACGCCAAATTCGGGCAGCTTCCACAAACGCACGATGAACGACCCAGTTAGAACCTACCCGAATACCACGATTAGCGTTGTAAATCAACAAAACGGTTTCTCACGTATAAATTTATAACGTAGTCACACATACCTCTGCTAGAGTAAGCTTATCGCTTCCATTAAAGAAAGGAGCCGCATTAGCCAACAGTGGCTCGACCTCTTTTGCAATAGCATCTGCCATTTTTTGGACAATTGGAGCCGTTTCCTCGCTATTGACGGTGGCCGACACCAGTTGATGGAAGTTCCCGTTCACTTTTGACATATACTACAATTCCGAGGAATTAGTGATAGAGAAGGATTAGATTGCCGTCGCCAGTCCTCAGGAAATCCGGCTCATGATCAAGACTCAAAATGTCCGATTTCTATCAGAAAACAACTCACAGTATCAACGAAGAAGGCGAGCTGAGCTCGCTGCAGCGCAGCCTTTGCATCACCAGTAGGAGGAAGAAGATGTGAAGGGTAAGCGTCGGCCAAATAGCCAGCCACAACCGCCGACTCAGTAATGATATCGTCGCCGACCTTGAGGGAAGGTACAAGGCCGCGGGGATTGACTTTGAGGTACTCGGCAGTACGAGGCTTCGAGAGGTCAATGATCTCCTCCTCGAAGGGCACATTCAGCTCAGCAAGAGCGATGTGAGCACGGTGGGCCCCTACAATAGATCGCGAGTAACGGTAAGACAAAAAGATTTAGAAAGGCACGACTCAGGGTGTAGATTAGAGATATAATTGTATCACTTACAAGGACAACCGTGGTTGGTATAGAGTCGGAGCTTCGGAGTAGCAGCAGCCATGTTTCAGCCTTAATGCAGTCTATTCAAGCTATTGAAGATGTTCAGGTATTTGTGAGTGGTAAAGATCGTGGATGCGGAGAAGATAAGCTCTTTCTGTTCAGTCGGCTGGATTTCCTCGATATTTATAACGGAATCTACCTCGACGTCGCGTTCCCAGCTCACGGCGTTTGATTGGTAATCCCGTTCTATAGTATACTATCTCGGAGGGATACTGATCTCCAAATAACAGGGGAGTTGGCGGGGTGTCACACAGGTCTCGCCATTCTTCTCGGATTTACACCATCTCGACCGAGCGGAAGGACCCGGACTATTCGGACATTTTCCCCCTCAATTAGGTTGTGTAATCCTTGAGGCTACTATTGGACCTGTTGGACATACCAAGCCTTTTATTGAAGTGGAGGCGTGTACATACGAAACCAATCAAATCTATGGTGGCTCTCCAGGCATGCTCGCCGCTAACTGGTGAAAGCGGGGGTGGTATAGAATTGTCGTAGGAAATGTAATATGGCCGGTACAGTAGTGAATCCGCGGGGCAGTGGGATATGCAAGTTCAGTAGCGCCCGCATACCCCGTAGTCAAGCTCATTATTATTGGGCAACTGTAACGTGGTTTTCCTCCAATAACAAATCCTTGGGGATGGAAAATGATTATTTCGATTGAAGATCACGATACATGAAGTTGAGGTTAAATCGATAAGGAATACTCCGTTGTACCTTGGTATGACGCGTGAAGCTCTATGATTAATTGAAATTGCATCACCATGACGTCAAGACAGATCCAGACTTCGATACACGATGTATAAAATGGCAGCTGTCGTGAAAGTTACTGAGTATTCATTCAGAGTTCCAAGTCCATTAACAACTCTTGATTCACAACCACAAGTTTTCAATCGATCAACCAGTTCGCAAGAAACTTTCGGTACACAAGCCATCATGCCTAGAGACGGAAGCGGTCGTGCAGACAACGCCCCAGAAGTCTCCCCAGAGACGGATCATGATATCATCCACGGCGTCGGCAATGAGCCTAAGGTAAGTCTCCGTGAAATCCGGTCTGCTCGGACGTCTTAACTCACAGTCTTCCAGGATGACCACGTAGCCAGAGCTGACAAGACGGCCCCAATGCCGGAGCATGAGGATGGAAAGGCATTGAAAGATTTGCCCGCAAGTGGAGGTTCAAACACCGGATATGGGGGCAGAAAAGATTTAAGTCGTGATACCAAATAATAATAACGACTAGTCAAAAACATGAGGAGCGCATTGTGTATATTGTGTGAAGTCAGAGGGACACAAGCGACTACCAATCTTGCTAAAAATGAGTGTTAGAAAAGATTTGTGCACGGCCTATTTTTATATATTCCCTTTATTTATACCCTCATCTTTAATATTCGATATTTTAGCTAAATAAAGCTATCGCCATATATAATTTAATGCAAAATAAAGCTACAGATGTAGTTTTTAATATTTTATATATTAGCTTTCTATTTTTTATAAAGCCTATAGTTTATAAAATATATTATCGATAAAATTATTAATTATAATTTAAAAGACTTTTTATTACGTTTTTTTAATCTATTTCTTTAATTATATAATATTAGCTTCGTTTTTTTTAAATTTATTAATATTTAAATAGCAATAATATAATATAATTTTTATTATATATTAAACATATTTAATAAAATTTATATTAAATAAATATAATAGCTATTTAATTATTTAAATTTTACGTTTTTTAAACTACTTTTTTATAAACTTTAATATATAAATTATGGTATTATTTTGTTAAAACTAATTATTTAATATATAGTAAAATAGTAGATTTTTTTTTAAAATTTTTATATAGGATTTTAAAATATATTTTTTACTAGAAGATTTTTTGTCGCGTTTTATAAAAATTAATTCTAATCTATTATTTTTCTAAATAGTATTTTATATTATAAATAAAATTTTTGCTTTTATATATATATTTATATCGACTATTTTTTTTTTAAATACCTCGCTATTATAACGAAAATATTATAAAATATTTGTTACTATAAATATTTTAAAATAAAGCAAATTAATATTATATATATTTTATTATTTATTTATATATATTTTTATTAATTAACGTTTATATTATTATTAATATATAATAAATAATAGTTTAAAAATTACTATAATTAACAAAAAATAAATTCAATGCCGTATTTAAAAATAGTTAATATTAAACATTTTTAAATATAATTTAATAATATTATAGTCTAGCAAAATTTTAAAGTAAACTTTGATTTTTTTTATAAAAACTTTAAATAAAATTTTAGGCAATTTTTATACGATTTTAACTAAATCTGCCTTTTAACGAAGCAATAATTTTAAAAAATATTTAAAAGACTTAATAGTAGTAATTTTTCCCTTTTTTTAATAGGCTTGTTGTCTTTCGTTAGAAAGATTAGCTTAAACTCGCGCCCGTCACAGAAAAAAAATCTACACCAGAACCCTTTGAATCTAGGCTTCTGATTGGTCAAAAAGAAAATCGATAGCTATTGGCTGCAGGGCCTGATTCTGTGGGCCCTGATTTGTGGGGCGACAAGGCCTGCAACTAATTTAATTGGCTACAAGCAGGCCGCGTACAGGGTAGGCCCTCTTAAATCAGCTAAAATTTTGAGACTCGATTTCGCGCACCTATCCTACGTAGCCTCTGATTGGTCAAAAAGAAAATGCATGCCTATTGGCTGCAGGCCTCGATTTTGTGGGGCTTAAGGCCTGCAGGTGCCTGGGAGTGCCTGCGAGGCCCTTGGAGGCATGCGAGGCCCTCCGAGTGTCATGGAGGCCTGCGAGGCCCATGGAGGCATGCGAGGCCCTCTGAGGCCCATGGAGGCATACGAGGCCCTCCGAGTGCCATGGAGGCATGCAAAGCCTATGGAGGCCCATGGAGTGCCTACAAGGCCCATGGAGGCATGCGAGGCCCATGGAGTGCCTGCGAGTGCCTGGAAGTGCGTGTGTAGGCCCATGAGGCCTGGGAGTGCCTGCGAGGCCTATGGATGCGTGGGAGGCCTATAGAGTGCCTGCCAGGCCCTCTGAGTGCCATGGAGGCATGCGAAGGTCTGCAGCTGGCAGCAGCTGGCCCGGTATACCTACCTGGCAAGTGTCTCTTTCTAACGAAAGACCTCGCCCAACAAACCAAAGCTATTTGGTGTTCCCCAGTATATATTAGAAATAATATTACAATAGTAACAAAATCGGGCCGCAATATCGTATTAACAATAGCTGTCTAAAAATTAGTTTATAATTATCGTATAAGCTTTTAAAAATACCCATTTTAAAGCTTTACTATTGCTTTTTAAAAATATAGCCAATTTTTTACGTAAAATGCAATATATTGTTAAAAAATGTAATATTGAAAAAAGAGGGTTGTTAAACGCGGTTTGGGAAATTAAAAACGTAAAACGCGAATGTAGGTCATGTATAAGGGCGTGTCCTCTAGGCTGTTTCTGACCTTCTGCCCTTTAACGAATATATCGCCAAAGCGCGCTAAAGGCCGCACTAGAAGAAATACTTCACGAAAAATGGAGACGGTATCCAGTTTTCATCAAAAGGCATTATACTTTTAGTACTCTTGGCATTCTAACCATTTTAAGTAGCATACTTTCCCGTTTCAAGAAGAAACTGGTGAGGCCCCCCCTTGGGTGGCGTGGCCATGAAGTTCTACTTAACTATACATCACCAATAGGTTTTTTAAAAGAAACATTTCAACCAGACCAATTTCCTTATACTTTACACCTATTAAACAAATAAAACTTTAAAATAAAACTTTAGTATAAAAAATATATTATTATAAATTAAAAAAACGTATTTAAATATATAAATATCTAAAAATAAAAATAAAAAAATTTATTAATTTAAATAATTTATTAATTTATATAATATATTATATTAAAAAATTATTAATAAAAATTTTTATATTATATTATATATTAATTAATTATTATTATATAATAAATTAATTTTATTTTTATTTA